>NJDC01006987.1:83982-97830 GCA_002245475.1 Calephelis virginiensis | reverse complement strand
TCTGATCCCAGCAACTATCGACCTATCTCCGTTCTGCCTACCCTTAGTAAAATATTTGAAAAAATTGTACTTAATCAAATGTTATTACATTTTAACCAATTGGGTTTATTCCATAATAAACAATTTGGGCTTACAAGGAGTAGATCAACAGTCGATGCTGGTGTTGAATTGTTAAAGAAAATTAATGAAGCCTTGAAGGACTCTCAGGATGCACTCGGTGTATTCTGTGATTTGTCCAAGGCATTTGATTGCGTTAACCATGATACTCTGGCCAGGAAACTTCGCCATTATGGAATTAAAAATAAGTCACTCAATCTTCTGATTTCTTATTTGAGCGGAAGAATTCAGAAAGTCGAAATGAATGGTGTTAAATCGACAGGTGCTGCTGTTACCATGGGTGTCCCCCAGGGCTCCATTCTGGGACCATTTTTGTTTCTCATTTACATAATTGACTTACCTTACTACATAAGGGATAATCATGGAATAGTGTTGTTTGCGGATGACACTTCACTATTATTTAAGGTGAAAGACAACTGGGTAACGATGCTATTTTAAAAGTTGTACACTGGTTCGATGTAAACAATATCTTTCTCAATGAAAAAAAACTAAGTGCATCAAATTTTCAATGCCAAATGTAAAGCAAGTAGATACCAATGTACAACTCAATGGGAACAAACTGGACCTATTAGATTCCACCACATTTTTAGGAATCACTGTAGATAAAAAGTTACAATGGGGCCCATTCATTGCAAAACTTGCCATCAAATTGAGCTCAGCAGCTTACGGTGTTAAGAAAATAAGGCAGTTAACAGATGTCGACACCGTTAGAATTGTTTATTTTAATTATTTCCACAGCGTCATATCTTATGGCATTCTTCGCTGGGGAAGCTCGGCCGAGGTAAAGACAATATTTGTCTTGCAAAAGAAAGGGAATTCGGGAAATTTATAACTTTGGCACAAGAGTTTCCCTCAGGGAAAATTTAAAAAAAAAAATTGTAACAATGACTTATCAATATATATTTGAAAATTTGTTGTATGTCCATAAAAATATAAATTTGTTTAAGAAAAATTGTGATGTACATGCTGTAAACACAAGGAATAAAAACAATTTTGTTGTGCACAAGTCTCGTCTCCACAGAATCAATTATTCTTTCATGGGCCAATGTATACGTTTTTACAATAAACTTCCCGAGCATATGAAAGACTTACCATTTAATAAATTTAAAAAATGTGTTAAAATTAAGTTGTATGGTAAGGGTTGTTATAAGATTTCAGAAATATTTAGAAGACAGAATTGCTTAGGATTGCTCCTCATACCAATCTCTATAAATTATTTGTAAATGTAATTAACTTTTGTAAATTATTTATAAGAAAAAAGACAAGCCCGCTGAGTTTCTTTCGCCGGATCTTCTCAGTGAGTGGCCGCGTTCCGATCCGGTGGTAGTTTGTAGAATTATATAGACGCGTTACAAGAACCTTTGTATCGATCTACGTAATTAAAGCTATTTTGAATTTTATCTATTCCTGCCTCTGCTACACTAGTGTTCTCCTCTGTTATGTCCCAGATTAGGAGGTAAAGGTAATTTTACGTTAAGTTTATTCAGATTTAGCATCTCAGTCTCAAGTTGGCAACACATATGATTATGAATATACGGATTTCCTGATTATTAAAAATACAACGTGTATTTTCTATCAGGAAATCCATGACCTTGTGATATTTCCTAAAAAAATATATTCTAAACTATACCGGTTCATATCATAAGGATGTTATCATACGCGTAAAGAACGGTATTACACTACTAAAAATAATAATGTATGAAACGTATACATACACAAATTCATTACACCGATGATAATGCGATATCCATACAATTATTGTGTAATTATTCAATTCATTGCCATTAGGAATTTGGGGGAAACCTATAATTCATAATGAGTTACAATCGCAAACGTCGGAAGCGGCGATAACGACTTCATTTAACGTTAAGGAAAGTGCGCGTCACTGCAAATAATTCATGTAACTCTAGTTATATTGTAAATGCTAACTTTGGTTTTACATTCAATAACTGGTGACTGTAGCCGCCTCTAGATACCATAGATTTTGCTATACGCTATCTAATCCTGCCGTGATATTAGACTTATATTATTGACAAAATTGGATAAAGTGGTAACGCCAACCCGGGAAATACTGATCAGCACTATACTAGTGCTGATCATTACTATACTAGTGCTGATTATTACTATACTAGTGCTGATCAGTATTTTCCGTGCGGTTTTAAAAAGTAAGGTTGGCATTAAACTTAGTAGGTACCATTACAGTTGATAGACAGAATAGGCATTTACTTTCTTTTTGATTTCACGATTTTATTATTATATATGTATATTTGTTTGTAATTGACCCAAAAAAATAATCGCCATTGTGATCTGACGGTCTGGTGTTGTGTACTATGTACTGTGTTATTTGTGCTTAACAACTAGCACCGTTTAATTGAGCTTTGAATTCCGAATTGAAAAAAGCTAATTTGAGTAATGTGTTTACGGAATTCCTTTTTGCTTTTCCAGTTAGGAATCATTTTGAATGTCGGAGGTGATAGTTTGTATGAAAATTGTTGTGTTGACCATTTTAAAATTGAAAGGTTTGTTTTTAATGTTTAATATAAATATTTTCTCAAAATCAACCAAGACTATAAAATTTAATGATTTTTTACAAGGTATAAATTGTATTATTTTTTAACAAAATACTAATTGTAGATGGCGCTATATTACTTTTGCATCGCGTCTGTGAAACGAGTAATATAGTTAGTAAGTTAAAAAGCGCACTGTAAAATCTTATCATCCTAGCGTTAATCCTGTATTTTTGAAGATTGTTTGATAGCCCTCATTCAATCTGAAACGTTTTAATATAAATTTGATATCCGTATAATCCGATCTCATAAAAAGTATGAACCCTCAAACATCCTTACTCCTTAATCGTTAGTCAACGCAACGCTGAATAGTGAATACATGATGTTGGTGTCGACTTTCGGTTGCCATTTGTATACTATACTATATTAAGATTTATATTACAAAACGTAAAAACTAGGAAACGACATAGCCATTTGTAATTTTAATCTTACTAAAATTTTTATTTGTAAATGTCTATGTTTTTACACTGTCTTAAAAATCCTATAAATCAACAATCCCCGTGTTGATCCGGGCCCCTTTTTGTGGAATAAATCAACTGTTTTTGTGCTAGCCATCTCGTAAAAGGTAAGAGAAAGCTGTATATTGCCTAAAATTACTGAGTATGTTATTACCTATAATTGCGACAACGTTTACCATGTACTTATGTTAGGATGTGTTATTATAACGTTTAAGTGTTTGTCTTGTTGGCAGTATCCTATTATTAATATTATAAATGCGAAAGTTTGTAAGTATGGATGTATGGATGTTTGTTACTCTTTCACGCTCGAATGGTTAAACGGATTTGTCTGAAATTTGGAAGACAGATAGATTGTGACCTGGATTAACATATAGGCTATTTTTAATCCCGATCGCACACCGGGTTTCTGTGAAAACGCGGGCGAAGCCGAAGGTAGCAGCTAGTTTTAAATATAATCTAATATTTATTATTGATAATGATACCGTTAATGATTCGGCCGGAATATTCGGTTCGGTACAACGCCAGAAATTCGTTTCTATTTATACAATTTAATTAATACATAAATACATTTATGATAAATGTATTATTTAAACAAAAAAACCTTATTTTCATTTGTTTCAAGTTTCATAATTTATTAAAACAAATTGTATGCCATCTATCGTAAGCTATCACGATTTCCAAATTCCAACCCTAGGTATTTAGGGTAAGTAACAGCAAAAAAAGGGACGTGAAGAAACTCAAAAATCATCTAGATATATAAGAAAATTATTTTTTCCCAAGTGTAACATAAAACTTCTATGTCCATACGATAGCTATTAAAATATACAATAGAATACCTGATAATATTAAAGATTTACCCCTAAATAAATGTAAAAAAGAAATATCCAAAAAGCTAATTGAAAAGTGTTTTTATGACATAGATTAGTTGTCAGATATAAAATAAGTGGAGTTATATTTATTAAAATAAATTATGTGTATGATATTTTTTCTGTGTTAGATATATTATTAAAAAGAAAACCTTCCTAATTATGTGTAATTTAAAATTGAATCATTTGCATTGATTATAAATTGTAAGCAACTGTTGTATTATTTAATAATAATATTTAAGCATAGACATTTTAATTTATAATTGGTAATAATAATAATTTTGTTTTGTAATTCTATTTTAAGATTCGACATTTTACTGATGAACATATTTCTATTGCAATATTTTTTTAATAATACGACGTTTTTTTTGTTATTCCTTTTATTGCATTATTTTGACATTCCGTACTAGGTCATTATTATTTTGTGAACTGGTAAAATATTTTTAAATTGTCATGTAATAAGTTAAATATAGTATATAATAATTATTATGAAAAATGTAAGAATAATAAATACTTGAAGTCTCATTTTAGGTTATCTCAGGCTATCCATGTTTCAAATTTAGTTAAATAGCTAGACGGTGTTTACGGTGTTTAAAAATTATATAACACATTATAACTTTGCATACGAGCTTTTTGCGTACGATGATAAATTTGCATACCAGTGAAATGGTAAAATAGGCGAAACTAACCTTAGAAACTAAGACTTGCAAAGTACCCTATTTACTGAGGCAAATAAAGTGTTATTATTATTAAAGTATTTTCCGTTTACCAAAAATGATAACCTTCATCTCATCAAAAACATTTTCACTTTTAAAGTAAAATATTACCAAGGCAAATGCCGCCACATGCTCGAACTGTCAAAAAGTTATCACTTATCACGTCATGTCATGTAGAGTTCTAACTCTATACGCTTTAGCTCTACAAACTTTACAAAATCGGTCAAACTAATATCTTGTAAGGTGTAAAGTTTATGAGGTTTGAGCTTATAGAGCTAGAGCGTGCACAATTAGAAGCTTGGCTCTACTTTTTGACAATGCGAGCAATGGTCATCTTGTTTATGACAACACTACAACAGCTTGCATATTACTTTACTAAGTAGTGGAAAGTAGTTCTCATTTTCTTTTGCTTTGCAATTGTCATGTTCCATGCTGGAAAGAAGGGTAACCAGTATACGCGGATGGCCAAACATGTTGGCTATAACATAGCGACGAACTAGTATTACCCTAAAAATGTCACACATTCGTAAAACCGGTGGCCCAGGCATCATATACTGGAAATTATTTGTCTGGCACATACTCCAAACACGAATTATGAGGGTTAAAAACAATGAAATTTCATTCAAATTTTCATCCTCTCGTTTGTAACGCCACAAACTAGGAGATGAAAGTTTGTTTCAAATTTCAACAAGCATTAAAATATTGCATATGGAAAAATTCTGTGTTTCATATTTATTTTTTCGTTTGGGTACTAATACTAGCTTACATATCAAATTCTAGCTTTTTAAGACTGCAGGAAAAACTCGATTTTCAAGATCGTTGTGAGAGTGTCAGTGACGAAACGGAGTTTTTTAAGCACTAATAAAATCTAAATTATAAAGCTGGCAACAAACTATCGAACTACTACAAGGTATCTAGATAATGAAAGTAGACTGAGTCTTGAAAACTATCGGATGTAAGTCGCGGACGTGACTTAAGCATTCGAAAGATATCTGGCGCGCTGGATATTTTTTCAACTGGATATTTTTGTTCCCGAGTTGGACAACAAAAAGAAAGATTGGGTTTTTCCAATTTTCTATTTAAAAAAAAACGTTGCTCGGGATTGGATATGTGCCCGGTTGGCGATAGGCTATACCTATCACAATGTGGGACTTAGTGTCTTCGGCTAGTCGTTAGTGCCCTGGTTCTGCCCCTGCCTACCTCTTCGGGGATCTGGGCGTGAAGATACTGGATATTTATGTCAGCCAAAAGGGTCCACGAACGGCTTGTGCGCACTTATTAGCCGCGGCTCATAATATGTTTCCAGCTTTAGAGCTATGTAACTGAAACTTTGTATGTTTCTTGCTCCTGAGCTGGCACCGGTTTAAACGCGACTCTTGCGGCTCTCCTATTCATTAGGCGTTGTACCGAATTCATGGAAGATTGCTTTAGTACACCCGATCCCTGAAAAAGGTAACCGCGCGGATCCGCCCTATTACCGGCCCATAGCTATAACTTCTTTGTTTTTCAAAGTTATGGAATCCATAACGAACTGCCAGCTCTTAAGGTACCTAGAGGAGCAGCAGCTGTTAAATGATCGTCAATACGGTTTCCGTCGTGGTCGTTCAGCTGGTGATATTTTGGTTTACTTAACACACCGATGGGCGCAAGCAGTCGAAAGCAAGGGAGAAGCATAGGCTGTTAGTTTGGACATAGCGAAGCCCTTGGATCGGGTGTGGCACAAGGCGTTTATGACGAAGCTTACTTCTTACGGTCTTCATGATAAATTATGCAAATGGGTCACTAGCTTTTTGACGGAGCGTAGCATCAAGATCGTATTCGATGGCATGTGCTCGGAGTCCAAGCTTGTCTACGCTGGTGTTCCCCAAGGTCGTGTGATTTCTCCTACTCTGTTTATTCTGCATATTAATGACATGTTGCAAATTATTAACACTCATTGCTATGCACAAGACACTACTGGAGAAGCCTTATACTTTGGCCGGCATAATATATCTCGAGATCATGTCATTGAGAGCCGGAACCAACTTGTGTCTAAAATCTTATCAACAATCTTTTGTCTGAAATTTCGTTTTGGGGCCACCAAAATCTGGTGCAATTTTGCAAGACACAAGTTTGCGCGTTTTCCGCTAAAAAGATTCCCTTCGTCGCATCTCCTCGATTTGAGAGCGTTTGCCTAACTGCTACAGCCTGCATTGGTATACTTGGCATTGACATTTCGATTTCGTGGACATCTGGAGGAGAAGGCTAAAATAGCCTCTAAAAAAATTAGTGTGCTCAGTAAAGCGAGACAGTATTTTAAGCCGACCCATCGCTTACAACTATACAAAGCGCAAATTCGGCCTCATATGGAGTACTGTTCACAACTCTGGGCAGGGGCTCCACAGTACCAGCTCATTCAGTTTGACCGCATTCAACGTAGAGCAATTCGAATTGTCAATGACCGGGCAATTACCAATCGGCTTGATTCTTTGGCGCTGCGTAGAGATGTTGGGTCCCTCAATGTTTTCTACCGCATCTATCATGAAGAATGTTCTGAGGAGTTGTTTGGTTTAATTCCAGCCGCTGATTTCCACCTTCGGACTTCGCGACAGAGCTTAAAATATCATGCCCATCATCGTAATGCGTGATGATCTACAACTGTGCGATTCCGAAGAGAATTTTTACCTCGCACAACACCTTTGTAGAATCAGCTACCGAGGGCGGTATTCCCAAACAATTATGACTTAAGGACCTTCAAGGAAAAGAGCGTAGTCATTCCTTAAAGGTCGGCAAGGCATCTGTGATACTCCCGGTGTTGCGGATATCCGTGTGCGGAAGTGATCACTTTCCATCAGGTGACCCACTTGCTCATTTGCCCCTCTTGTATAAAAAAAATCTAGAGAATAATGTGAACACGAGTTATGGGTTTTCAAAATAACGACGACACGTTTCGAGAAAAGTTCGGCTTGGCGTAGCCCTCTCATCTCTACATAACCTTGTCAATTATGATGTGTTAACTACGGATCCTGAAGTCTGGTAACGTTGACCTAGACTCTTATTTAATCAAGTAATATGTAACAAATAATAACAAATCGAATTACTTGTTTATCATTTGATAGAAATTAGAAATGAACGATTAATTGTGAGTGATACCTTTTATCGCATAAATCTAATAGGTATCTTATAGGACATGATATTGAGAATCGATTTCAGGTACATCAGCTACTAAATATATTTATTAATCTCTTATATACATTAAAGTATCTCTGCTTTGTCAATATTTCATCTGTCATTCTTTCTACGTCTCCGAAGCAGCGGAGGATTTCAGCATTTCTCATTTTAACACTCTTTCTCAACCCCACTCTTTCTCAAATCTCACTGTTACGAATGCGGTCAGATTTTCCGTAGCGCTCTCATTTCGACCGCATTTAACCAACTCTCATACTTTTTCTGACATACCCAACTTTTACTTCCATACAACAACGTTAGGATAAGCAAAGAATGATCCAAAGCGAACACTTTGAATCAAAAACTCGCTTCGAAGTAGCTTACCCAGCGCTCCATTCAATTTTATTCACTTGTTCTCTCTCTCTTACATATAAATCTAAGCATTTGAAAGAACCCTTTGTACTTTAGTTTTTAATCTTAAGTTTTCTGTAATTTTTGTTATGTACAATAAACAGTTAAAAATAATAATAACCTTATCCAGAACAGATGTAAGAATTTTAGTCGATAATGTGGCGCTCAAAGATATGAATGAAATAGTATATCTTGGGAGTGCTTATAACAAGAATAGAAGGTACAAAACGGATGCAGAAACAAAAATGTGTTTGGGACCAGTGTGAATGGAGCGCTGGGTAAGCTACTTCAAAGCGAGGTTTAAAAACAACTTTTATTTTTGGTGATTTTGTTGCTTACGCACTAAAGTAATTTAAGTTATTTATTTCTTCTTTCAACGATAATAATAGGAAGAGACAAAACACGTTTAGTACTATCAGATGAGTTTATACCCCTAATTTCTACAGAATTTTATCCAATTCTTTAAAAAAATATAAATTAAAAATGTCACTATTTAACATGTCCCGACTTTTTTTAATTTGAAAAAATAAGATATGCATCTAAAATAAGATGAAATTGGTTCACAGCAGAATTAGCACCAATATAGTTTGATACACGTGGACTTTAGTTAAATTTTTTTTGTGTTTATTATTATATTATGTTCTTGTATGGCAGTGATATTAATTTTTCTTATCGCCTCTGTGATCTTGCCAACGCGAACGTCCACACCGGACCAGATATCGGCGTTGACTACATGAAGTCCAGGATTAGACAGCCGGATCGGAAAACTCAAAAATATGTTTTTTACGATTTTCTATACTTAAGTAACTTTTCTGTGTAATTAAATAGATATCAAGAATATTTTTGTATGCAAACATTTACTTTTGCACTCAGAGACGTCCTTTTATTTTTAATCATTAAGACGACATTATCAGTACAAAATCGTGACTCAATTAAATGTTATTTGACGTTTTTGAGTGTGGCTGTTAGATAGATTATTTTATTTGTAGTAGACAGAGCAATAAGCGTTAATCACAAAGCCTAGTCAGGAACTTTTCGTTTGAATTAAAACCCAGTAAAACTAGACAGGGAAATCCGAGTTAACACGTCCCGCAGTCATTATCTTTATTCGGTCCCAGTTTAATTTAGCGTGTAATTCATTACAGGACGAATTTAATGAGATCATTATACTTAACTGTTTTAATTACATTCGACTTATCAGTACTGACTTCTGGAAGACAGAAATCTGGGCCTGCTTATAATAGAATTACAAGATCAATTACTTCTTTTTTGGCACTAGCGTTAGCATTTGGAATTTGAGTCAAGTTACCTGATTAAACAAAATTGGGTTTAAATTATTCAAAATTAGTCATAAGTTGTCAAAAAAAGTCATGTTGTGGTCTTGAGTAAAGCGGTGGCTTTATTAGTTTCTATACTTCTTATCGTCGGTGCTTGGTGGAATTCCATTCTTGATACAATTTATTTACAAATACTTGTACTTTCCACAAAAAAAATATTTTTTGTTTTTATGGCTTTGGCTTTATTACACAAGTTCAATTAATGAAATTTGACGGCAATCAGGTAGGTACATACATGGTAGGGACACTAATTTCTCCCACATTATTTCTTTCTCTGAACAAAATTGTCTAAAATGACACCAAAATTAAGTAATTTTACTCAATATTAACAAGAAATTCAATAATCACGAAAAAACTACAACCATCTTTTCTTTTGATGACGCCGTAACCATCCAATTATTTATAATAGGTACTTACTCGTCTCTCAAATGCAACATGCCAAACAATCAAATTTAAAATAATAAGAAAACTTTTGTTTGTCGAAGGCTGGAGGTGGCAGCCCCATTGCTCGCTAATGGTAATGTAGTGAATGTAAGATTGCTAGTGGTCTCCCATTGGTCGACCATAATAAATTTTAATAACTTGTTGATAAGAACGCCGTCTTCATTTCTCAAGACCAAGTACTTTGTTTCCAAACTTATTATTGCGCCATGTGTGATCTTTTATTGTTATCATCTGTATATTTGTTTGTATGTCAAATGAATGGTAGTGTTTTATTTATTGATTTAATGTACTTTATAAGCATTATTATTGAAAAATATGAGCGTCGTGCTCTTCTCCTACACTTGAACTATAAGTGTGCCAAATTTCATACTCCTCCGTTATCACCATTTTCGTAAAAAGGGGTCCAAAGTTTTGGCATCACGTATTAATATATAGATTCTAGTCAGTGTAATAAGGTGGTCCAAAAAACTAGATGTCATGTCATCAGATTAGAGTCATACAGCAGTTCATACTACTGCCAGCGCCTTACCTATTTGTGGCGCTACATCATCTCTGCTCGTCATAGTCGTGTTCATTAGTTTGTTTATAATTCAGTTCTATGAAAACGATATACATAATCACATTCATAGATTATAATCATTATAACCCTCGGGCTTAGCCGTAATCGGGTTAATTTCCACACTAATGTTATAATTGCGAAAAGGCGTTTGTTTGTGTGCGCGACGACCAAAGAAAACAATAGACAATATCGGCGAGAGTGACCCGACCCAAGGATGGCACGCGTCGATACCTTACGGATACTTTGAATTCAAGTAAATGTTGATGTCTTAGTGATTTTGTTTCAAGTAAATAACAAGATTTTGTATATGATTATGAGCTTATATACCTTATTTTAGTTTGTATAGTGAAACTGTTTGTATACTTGAAAAATGATGTTTTGAAATAGGTTTTACAATGTTTTATAGCGTTTTTGTGTATGTAATTTTGTAGTGTTAATTTATGTGAAATTTATGTTTAAAATGTGTTCTATTGTTTAGATTTATGTGTAAAATGGTAAAATGAATAAACCTAGACCGTGTTATCGTAGTACGAACCGTGTAAGTCATGTAAATAACCAAAAAATCGGCTAAGTTTAAGTTTGGTAATAAAGTATAAAATTTTTGGTGTTTCACTTACCCGAATGTAATAAAATTAGAATATGTTGTTAGGGGTAAAGTAACAACTGTAATGTGCATACGACCGCGCCCGTAGCGTTAATAATTTCGGGAGCGCCGCGCCCTCACGTTTTGTACTGAGCTGAGGGGGGCGGGGTCACATAAGAGCTGCGATCGCGGGGTTTCGCCGCCAAATGAAAACCGAGCGTTCTCGGGTGCACAACTAAGTACGCCAAGATAGATCTGGACCAAGGAATGGGTTTGTGATATGTCTGAATATGATATTTGTATGTTTTAATAAAGAAATCCAATAAAGTATGGTCCCGGGGGTGAGGTATGGAATGTTCCAGAATCCTGTTCCCGAAATCGTATAAATTCCGGGACCGGGATTCGGGAATTCATTCGCGGTCGGACCTCCAGAAAAGATACTAGGGACGCTCAAGAAGAAAAAGAAGACTCCCAGTGAAGTGTGAACATTCTCTGCCTCACTCTCGCCCTAGTGTACGTGTAACCATGTGTTTTATTTCCAAAAATCTCTGTAGACGGTATTTCATCGTAAAGCCCTAGGAAATTTGTTGTTTGGTTACATTGTATTGTTTGTCTTTCTATAGTTCGCACCTTTGCAGAGCTATGATATACTTGTGAGTACAGATAGTTAGTCTATTTGATAATTTCCGTCGTTGGCGCGGGGTAAAACTTCCAAGTGTTCATATTTTTAAATAACGAGTTGCTTATACTATTTTATTTATCACATAATTTATAATTATGTAAGTAGCATACAGGCAGTAAAAAGACTTAGATATTATTAAATTATTAGCTCCTACTACGAACTTCAGTTTACCCGTTCAGTTTGTTTGGGAAAAATAAAATGTTGATATTCCTAGTTTCGGGCACAGTCAACAGTGTAACTAACAACGACTTTCTTACGTAAAATAGTACAAGTATTTGTTCATTTAAAATTATGACATTGCCTATTTGTGCGCCCCTGGGAAAGCTTAACAACTTTTATACGCGGACAAAGCCTCGAGTAATTTGTAATATCACTCGTTTGAAAATATTTCAAGTATCACTGAACAACTTAATATAAAAATATACTAAAACTATGAACTTTAAATCCTATAAGGCTCGAAACACACTCAACACAGATAAACGCATCATAGTTACACTACAATATCAAAGTGTTTGATTTGGCCTTCCTTTGCAATTATATTATAAGCCAACAGTTTTTCTAGTGACTAGCTCGTTAAAGGCGAGTTGGTTTTGTATCAGCGTACCCATGATGAAAGAGTTTGTTGACAACTCGCCCTGTTTGGTGCCACCACCTTTCCCATTCTTCCCATCTATCTACCTCCTACCTGTCTTTTTATCTATTCTTATAACATACACATCAGTCTTCGCTACTGTCGTGATCTAGTTTTACACAAGAGGCTTATGTACCAGCCTATTCATAAACACACTGTCGCGTTTATAAGCGATATATACTATCAAGAAATACGTCGCTTGCTAATATTTCTTAAAACCCAGATACCATAGCTACTTACTTACTTCTTACTCAGTAATTGACATCCACTTGCCCCTGCGATGAAATAAGTGGTGCGTCTGAATAGACCCTAAAGCGTTAATTAAAACAAGTTGAAGTCGTTAGATCATGAATAGATGGAAATTAATTGGAGCGTAGCGTTTTTCTGTATCACTTGTGGGAAAAAGCTGAAGACAGCGATGGAAACTTTTATGCTACAAACAGGCAAACGAATTTCTTGCAAGAGCAATGCATAACCTGTAGACACAATATGATACGGTTATCAGTTTGAAACTGGACTATTAATCGTATCCCAGTGCTCCAAGTTTACGTGCTAGCTTATTCTCCTAATCTGAGAAAAGACAATGTCGGGCACTGACGTTATTGTGTACGGAAAAGGTAAGGCCCCGTAGTCCAAGTACCTACCATAGCCTAAGCGGACAAATCCTATAGTTATTAAGCCATCTAATAAGCTTATAAAAAACGAAGTGGAAACTGGAAGTGGCATGGATTACTCTATGTACACAGTGCATAGGTATTAGGTACTGTTTGCGGTAACCACTTACCATAAAATTATCTTTTTGATGTTTTGTTTTATTTTTAACCAATTCCAAAAAGGAGCTAATTATCAATTTCTAATTAAGTTTTCTGAGAATGTTTTTGTTTCGGAAGCTAGACTATGGTTTAGAGTTAATCACATTTAAAATTTACTTACGTCCGAGTAGCTGTTTTTATTTTATATTATTAATTAAAGCATTTTTTCCTTGCATTTTGGTGACGTGGTAATGAAATGAATGTCAGTTATAAGACTGCACTTAAATTTGACATGGACTCGAATTTACAGAATATAGTTGCCAGGTTTGAGATAGTTTATTCTTTAAAGAACTCCTAAAATAACTTCAAGATAGTGTAGTCTGTGGTCTAGCAGTCCAGGTGTAGGACTTGACTTCATGAAGTCCCGGGTTCGATTGCCGAATCGGGCAACAAAAAGAAAATTTGATTTTTCCAATTTTCTACTAATGGGTTTTCCAACTAACACTTTTTGGTTCTACGTATCTTCGGCTAATCATGGCCATCCTGATTGTACCTCTGCCTTCGTCTTCAGGGATACG
>NJDC01006987.1:44024-83485 GCA_002245475.1 Calephelis virginiensis | reverse complement strand
TTTAAGATTACCAAAAATGCGAGCTTTTTTAAAATTTCCGATCAGTTAGAGCCTTAACAAACTTGACCTACTGAAATCCTTCTCTATTTATTATTATTATTGCCATTAATTATTAAGAGTAAGCCACCACGTCAGTGCTACCTACTGTTGTTTTTTAAATTGAAGTCTCCATACTTAAAAGCCGATATACTAACTTATTTATCCTGATGGTACGAAAAAAACGCCACCAATAGAGCACTAGCGTTATGGTTGCAAGTTGTAATACCACCTAGTCTTGGTCACGGTGTTAGTGTCAAAAACGGACGTTTGCCTCTTACATGCTGCTTGGAAGAAAAGCAGTTAGACTATATTTACAAATCCCATCGAAATGTAAAATGATAACACAGATCAGTACTGTTACCATTACCACCATTACTTTATAATACTACAATTATAAAATAATACCATTTGTATTTATCGACTATATATTATGTAACGTTGAGTGTCGAGGAAACGTTGTTTCCATCTTCCGATTATTATTTAAGTATCTTCACGCCCATATCCCTGTACCGGTAGGCAGAGGCAAAAGACAGGGCACCCACGACTGTCCGAAGATACTAAGACCAACAATATAATAGGTGGCAAGTCTATCATAGGGCACATATCCAATCCCAGACAACGTTAATTTTATTAGAAAATTTGAAATTATACATTGTCTAATTTTTATTGTTGCCCGACCTGGCGGTCGAACCCGAGCCCTCAAGAAGCTATGTTCGACGCCGGACTGTTAAACCACAGTGGCGATCGCTTATTATTAAATTAGGTTAAATCAATAACAGTAAATAATAATATGATTCAGACGGATGCAAACCAATGTTTACAACCAGTGTTTGCAACCGGTTTAGGATGCAAAGTTTCGCCCACTATCGTATGTCTAGATTAGTTCGGCAGTATATCAGGGAAATTGCACCAAAGGATTAATATTCTCATTATAATAAGATTGGCAAGGTGCTTTCAAGACGACGACGTCACACATCTCGTACCATTTGGAAATCTGTCTGCTTGTTTTTTTTTTGCTGACCGCATTCGTAACAGTGAGATCCGAGAAAGAGTAGGATTGAAAGAATGTGTTGGTGTTAAAATGCGAAAGGGCATGCTCCGCTGGTTCGGTCATGTGGAAAGAATGACAGATGAAAGATTGACAAAGCAGATATACAATGTGAATGTGGATGGATGTAGGTACCCGGGGAGACCAAGGCTGACATTTCACGATCAGATCAATCGGATATTATCCGAGGGTGGTGTCAAGAGTCTCCGAAACCGGCGTGTTTGTATGAAAAGGGTTATGAATGTGAAGGAAGGGGAGGAACAGGTTTGTCAGGATCATGAGGTCTGGCACTCGATATTCTCTGCCTACCCCGTAAGGGACTTGGCGTGAAGATATGTATTTTGTTTTTTTTAATAGTGTACAATAGTACGCATATACACCTCGGCAAATAATCCAAAGTTTATCAAATGTATAATTCTCTTACGCCTCCAAATGGTGCAAAAACAACATTCTGGATAATGTCAGTGTTAGATACGGTTGTGCTCTGATTCGAGGATAAGACACAATAATTTTAACAAAGTGCTTTAGATCCCAGATTCTGATTGGTAAGGGCCCTAATATCCTTGGTGCCTAAAGCGTCATTTATTTCTAAGGATTAGGAAAGTTGTTTGCTTCGGAGAAAAATTTTAGAATCACTTTACATTATTCTATGCTTAGGTACCCCAAAGTTACTTTTTGGAAGCGAGAGTTGGATAATTCTTTCAAAGAAAACATGAAAATAGGACACATGCTATGCGAATGACCGTACTATGGATGATCTGTGGTATCACTTTCGTCGATTTTATCCGTAACAGTGAAACCAGAGAGATATTAAAAGAAAATGTTGGTGTAAAATTAAGAAAGGTATCGTTTTATAAGTATCTTCACACCTATATCCACGAAGAGGTAGGCAGATGCACAACCAGGGCACCCACGACTAGACGAAGATACTAAGTCTCACAGTGTGATAGGTGGCAAGCCAATCCCGAGCAACATTTTTTTACGAGAAAATTGGAAATACTACATTTTTTTTTGTTGCCCGACCCGGGATTCGAATCCGGGACCTCCTGAAGTCAAGTCCAACACTTGGGCCACTAGGCCACAGAGGCGATCAATCATTTTATTGTTATAAATTGATTTGTTTATGTGATGAAATATTAAAGTGGTACATAAGTAGTAATGTTGGTCTGGGGCTGCTAAGTAGTATAGACCATCTGCCTCTCTGCCAAGCAGCTTGTAAGATGTGAGCACTGGTTAAATAGGTCATTGTAAACCACAAGTGGAAGAGAGCTGTGCAGTAGCTTCCCCGGGTAGGGATCCAATGCCTTACTTATTCTTGATCCATAATGACGTTGTCTAACGTGCCAACCGCAATAGCGACGCACCTATAACATCTACAAGCTTATCTCTTACATCAGGAAAGCCATGTTCTTGTTTAAACTCTTACATAAAACAAGGTACTCGGTGAGACCTTGGTTGACACTCTACTCGGATATTGTAAAGGGTTGGTGTCAAGAGTCTCCATTACCAGTTACTTTGTTTGAAAGAGTATTGAATGTTAAGCAGATCTACAGGAACCATGACACTTGGTACTCAATAATTTTTGCCTAACTCGCAAAAGACATGGCGTGAAGATAAATATGTTTGCTTGTTTACATAGTAAAAGCTTATTTTATGTATATTTGATAAGTAAGTATAGGTCTTAGGTAGATAAATACATTTATAATATATTGCATTTAAATGTACGAATATAAACGATATTTCATTAAATAAACAGAAATGGAGAAAATGAATTTCTTTCATAAGATTTCGATGTATCATGTTTGCAAGTTGAAATGAAAAAAAAGAAGGAGATTACTCTCCAGAGACTTTTACAAGGGCACAATGGTCTAAGTAACGAAACTGGATGCGATTTAAAACTTTAGGTGTCCTGACTTTGTTTGAGGGTAGAAATGCTTGCATCGAGATAGTCTTTCATAAGATTTTAAACTCAAATCGTCGCGAATTAATAACATTTTTAATTATTTATACGGGATACTCACGATCTCTTTTTATTTTATTTGTCGATATTTCGGCCTAGTTGCATAGGCCGTGGTCACGACGGGACTTTTCCCGGGACGGGACGGGAGTCCCGTCGTGACCACGGCCTATGCAACTAGGCCGAAATATCGACAAATAAAATAAAAAGAGATCGTGAGTATCCCGTATAAATAATTAAAAATGAGATAGTCTTTCGTTGGGAAATTGAAACTTTTATTATCGAGTTGGTTCATATTATAATACTAGCTGTCCCGGCGAACTTCGTTTCACCCGTTCAGTATGGGAAATAATAAAGTATTATTTTTCCCATTTTCCTTGCAACTTTCCCGGTTTTTTTCTTCATAAGAACCTTCTCCAGATAATAACTAACACTATAATAAAATAATAAGCCAAATCGGTCCAGTCTTTCGGAAGATATGCGCTTACCAATACATTGAGCGATTAATTTTTATATTGTATATATTTTTGGCGTAGGATTTAATAACAGTTATAGCACGCTAGTCGAGTCGGAAATCGGAAGGACAGAATGATATGTCAAATCTTTGAAGGCTACTTTCCAGGAACCTCTTAAGAACCATAAAAACGGGAATCAAAATCCGCTTGGAAAAACTACCAATAACCGATTTTACAAAAGTGCAATAGGGTGCAAGAAGTGTCTTTGGATGCACACTGTAAAAAAAGTCACGTTTTTTTTATAATACTGGAAAGCAAACAAGCAGACGGATTTCCTGATGGTTAGAAATTCCCGCCGCCTAAAGACACCAAAGGTGGTAATGGTGCGTTGCCAACCTGAGGCCGAGATGGTAGGCCTCAAGCAAAAGTAAGTTCACCAGCTACCTTACTCTCCGAACCGGATCACTGACATTATGACGGCAGATTAGATAAGGCGGTGGTACCAATCCGGGCGAGTCACTGCGAAACTCTACCACCTAATAGGATGTCACGATGTTAGTGACGGTAAGCCTATGCTCGCCTTTTACAAGCTGCCTGGCAGGAAGGCAGATGGTCTATTCTACAAAGGAGCCCGGACCAACAAGGGGTAAATCAAAGAAACTATCATTATTTTCAACAATCGTCCCAAAATGAAAACGCTTTTGGAATAATCATGAGTCAATTTTAATTTTCAGTTCCGCACACATTTCACTTGCACGGCAAATAAATTATTTGAAAGTTGTTTTTGGAACCTCAAATTTCACGTGGAACTTTTGAATTTTTTTATGAATATTTATAAAGCTTTTGACATGTTTAGGGTCCTGTTTTTCAGTCCGTTTTCTATATGTATTTAAATTTGTTGTCCGTGTGATTAAAAAAAATCTTCGAGCCTGATACTGATTTTCAGACGTATTAATAATTTTGTGACACGGACCTTGTTCGTGAGACGTCATGAGATATGGCGAAACCCCTTTCCCCAAACAACAAATTTCGTGTTTATTGTAAATGATGATTTAGTTTTATTTAAAAAAAATGTTTTTATATGGAACTAGTAAATATTTAACATTGCTGAGATAGTAGACTAAAATCAAAATAACTTCACAATGATATATTTTTTTATATGATTCGACAGAATTTTAGAGCAAAACTTTGTTTTATCTCCATTTTCTTGCAATTTTTACATTAAAAAAAAAACAACTTGACTTGAACGAAATTTCATATGCGGCTGTGCGAATTATCCTTCAATGTCTCTTTCATTAAAAAAAACCTAACAGAAACAAATAGGAGCATCAAGTTAATAGGACATGGATTACTCTCGATACAAAATTTGCTCTGGATTCAACACTACGTAATTAATACATATTATAAAATAAAGTCCCCCGCCGCGTCTGTCTGTCTGTTCAAGAGTTACTCGAAAAGTACTGAACGGATTTTCATTCCGTTTTCAACAATAGATAGAACAATTCTGGAGGCAGATTTAAGCGTATAGTAAGTCTATGTTTTGTACAAACCAACGATATTACAACGATATTAGTTCAACATGTCGGCAAAAAATAAGCCGATCGGGAGCTTTCCTCGAAAACGCTGCCAAAACCTTTTAAGTTTTAACAAAACAATATATGGTGGGATATTTCCTCTTCGATAGATCTCAAAAAAATAAGCTGTGGTATATGTCTATCTTTAAAAAATAACCCACAATATCCCTTTTATCGTTTACTTAAAACAGTAAAAGGAAGGTTACTTTAGAACATGTTTTTAACAATACAGTATAATTAAATAAACCTGTTAGATACGTTATGCGTGTAATTTAGATCCAATTTGCCTTGAATTTTTGAGTTATCAAAAAGTTAAAATCTCAGGCCGCAAAATTAAATATCGTTGAATTTTATTCTTGAATAACCGAAGCGAAGCGAGTGTGGGCAGTTAGTGTACCTATACATAACAGTCTACTCACTGTAATGCACTTAGATTGTTCGAAGGACGCAATAATGCTTTACAATGTTCTCGACACGTTTTTTTATGTTATTGAAAGGCAAACAAGCAGACGGATTTCCTGATGGTAAGAAATTCACGCTGCCTTCACCAAAGGTGGCAGCGCTTTGTTATCAACCTGAAGCCAGGATGTTAGGCCTCGAGCAAAAGTAAATTTTCCGGCTACCTTACTCTCCAAACTGGAACACGTGATGACGTTATACCGGCAGGAATAGGAGAGGCGGTGGTACCAATCCGGGTGAGTCGCTGCGAAACTCTACCACCTAGTCAGATGTTACGGTGTTCGTGACCTTACGGTCACGCCTCCGCCTTACGCTTACGCCTATCCTCGCCTTTTACGAGCTGTCTGGCAGGAAGGCAGATGGTCTATTCTGCAAAGGAGGCCGGACCAACACGGGGCTAATGCACTAAATCTGTTCAAAGGACGCAGTAATGCTTTACGATGTTCTTGATACGTCAACCCAAAATTTGTCTAAGTAATAAACATAAGAAATAAACAAAAATTTGATAATATGACATAGCTTTTTATAGTTAATCTATGAAAATATTGTTATACTAGAATAATACTTGAAGTAAATACCAGGTACATTTAAAAAAAAATGGATTGGTGTCAAGGGACACCCGGATGGAACGAAGTTCTTTCTCCCCCTCTCTCTCTCTCTCTCAATCTCTAGTAATCTCTATCTCTATCTCTCTTATAGAGAGAGACAGACAGAGAAACATGAAATAAAAAAAAGAAAATAAAAATATTAAAAAGTAATAAAATTAAAAAAAAATAAAATGATAATAAAAAAATAGAAAATGAAAAATGAAAAAAAAAATGTCCGACCCGGGATTCGAACCCGGGACCTCATGCAGTAAAGTCCAACCACTGAACCGCTAGACCACAGAGCAAAAACTGTCGTGACAACATTTTCGTAAGAATTTTTTCCGTCTAGCCCCCATTCACAACGCGCAATAAGGAACTTCGTTCCAAAAATCGATACTTGAATTCTGAAATCCAAACGGTGTAGTGGTCAAATCGGTTGTTTTTTTTGCAACTCGGGTAAAGCTCGCACTCTATACAGCCTACTAGATTGTGAGATATTATAACAATTTGAAGATTTTTCTTTTATTTGTTAAACTGCTTATATGATCAGTCATAGTTTTAACCGAACCTAACCTTAGCTCTTGTCTAATATATGTTAATAGTTTAACTTCGAGCCCTGATGTTTCTGTATAAGCGAAACCGGTAGGCTATTTATGAAATAATAAATTATAAGTGATACGTAAACCAGTACATGTGTTTCTTCATTTGAAAATATGAATATTTGGAAGTCTTACGACGCGCTGACAATGGAAAATATCAAATAAAATTAGTTTTTGTCATTTGAAGTTGCCAAAAATAAAAATGTCGATTCAAGGCAGACAAAAACGTTTTTATTTAATTTGTATCCTCAAAGATTACAAAAATGGACTTATAATTTAGACAACCGTTATGAACGAAATCGTAGAGCTCCTTTCACTTTATAAAAAAATACATAATTATAATAAAAAAAATATACTTGTTTGACTCGGGGTCCGACTTCACACTTATTGGCTCATATCCTTTATTCGTCTTAATTAAAAAAAGGTCTGTCTATTGTCTAAACGTAAAAAAGATATTTTTTTGATTTGGAAAGCTTACAGTAATGCGTTTTCAGGTGCAGTGTAAAAGAGGGAAGCAAATTCACTTTTTTGTAATCATTTAGCGAACAACATATATTATGAATAAATAAATAATAAATAAATATCCTTGGACAAGTCACACAAATTGAATCTAATTAGTCTAATACTAATACATACAAATACTTAAATAGATACCAGAACATATTTAATAAACGCTCTGGATGTTTATGCAGAACCGGAATTGCATACATCTAAAAGTTCATCACACAAATTCCTGACCCCGTCGGAAATGGAACCCGAGCCTCGCGGTTGATTGGTGAAGTTAGGCGTGTACGCTAGCCACTCGACCAACGAGGCGGTCAAGATTAATACGTGCAATTTCCTCCTGATTTAAATGTCTGGTGGTCGTTTCGCCGTTTCTTCTCTCGACTGGCTAGGTTTGGAAACGGTGGTAGTGTACGGTAGATAGGACTAAAAATTAATCTACCTTTATATCAATTTATAATAAATTATAAAACTTATGTTCATAAATAAATAAAATGTTTATTAAAAATGTAAATAAGTGCTGCGATTTAAATGTACATTTTTATAGAAATATGTAACTTCTTAAAATTTAACTAAATATTTGCACACTACAATGTGGTAGAATATGTTGTATTCTTAAATATCTTTATAACAACTTTTTAACACACATATTCCGCAAATAAATAATTTTCATTTCATTTCATTTCAAAATAATCTAACAACTTACAGTATAAGTATAACTTATATCACCAATAACGTAATTATTGTAGTCGCTAAATTATATATATGAAAGAAATACATTTAAAATGACGATGCAAAAATAATAATGCCGACAGAGTTGGTGTTAGTTTTGAAAGAGTTCAGAAGACTGTTTTTAAGATGGAGAACCTTTTTCTTAAATAAGTATCCCAGCAACAGTAACTTCCAAATCTAAAAACGATACTTTCAAGCACAAAAGTACTAGAAATAGATAAGGAAGTGTTCCTTATTAATACGAGAGTTTACAAAACTCTACCACTTTTCTATGGTTACTAAGTTAGTGACAAAAAAACACATTCCCCTCTTAAATTACATTGCTTGGCTGAAAAGCGTTAGACCTGTATTTTCTTATAAAGTTCGGGCTCAACTCTGGGTTATGTTAATGACAAAATATTTCAGAAATAGATTTCGATTAACGAAAAACAGTTCACAATAGAACAATGACGCACTCCGTATTTCCCATTAAAATATTATAATGCGGCGCTTCTGATATTAGATATTCGGCATTTTATCACGTCTTACACAAAATCGAATAGAATCTTTTATAAGGTGAGAGTGAAATGGGAAAATATTTACCTAAAATGATTAGGTGTTACTGGTCTATTATTCTTGATCCTTTTCTAGCATAGAAAAATCTTTCATAAGAGATTCCTCCTTGACTATACTTCACCGATTTCGATAAAACGCGACTTGGGTTTTCATTGGTATACCCATTATTATTTGATCGCCACTGTGGTCTAGCGGTCTAGGCGTCGGACTTGACTGCATGTGGTCCCGGGTTCGATTCCCGGGTCGGGCAACGAAAAGAAAATTTGTTTTTGCCAATTTTCTAGAAAAAAAATGTTGCCTGGGAGTGGATATGTGCTCGGGAGGCGATAGGCTTGCCACCTATCACATTGTGGGACTTAGTGTCTTCGGCTAATCGTGGATGTGGGTGTGAAGATACAAATATTTGACTTTGTATGCATTATTTGAAAAATTATTCCTGACATCATAATTTTAGTGCTTGCATTTAGTGCAATCTTGTTCCAGCTTCGAACTGTAATATCACCACCTTTAGTATTTACAGATGACGAGTAGGGTTGTCTTGCCGCCACTTTTTTTTTGGAATGACTAATGTGTTGCCCACTTTGCGGTTTTTACAACTTTACCAGGCTTTAATTACCGGCACGAGACCACTCTGTTTCTTTGCTCTCTAATATCATTGAACAAATATATTGAACATCTGTTCTGTGAGAATAAATGAAAACGTTCTGCTCAACAAATGAAATTGCGGAAAAGCTCCGATATCTTCATGAAACAGCTAGAAAATTCACTCTTATCTGTATTTTTCCACTCGTAAGAACCTATGATTGATTCTTTGTTTAATATTCAGACTTTTTAACTTTGAATCGACGTTTCGTAAACTACAAATTCTGTTACGAATTGTACAAATTGACTTTCAATTGTCATTGCGTCTAATTGTCCACCATAATTGTCGATTCAAAAGCTGACTTTCGATAAAGTAACGCGAGAAATGTCAGTTAAACACACTGACAATAATAATAAAATAATAAAATAAATAAATATATCTGGACAAGTTACACAAATTGAATCTAACCCCAAAGTAAGCAAATCATATGCTTGTGTTATGGGTGTTAGTCAACGATATTGATACATAGAAATACATATATAGATACCAGAATAAGTTTAATAAGCACCCAGACCCAGAAATGCAGGGATCTAAATGTTCATAACACAAATGCCTGCCCCCGTCGGGAATCGAACCCGAGCCTCGCGGTTGTTCGGTGTAGTTAGGCGTGTACGCTAGCCATTCGACCAACGGGGCGGTCAAACGGAAAAACAGAAATAAAAAATACATCATCTTCCATTACGTTGTTAAAATAAAGGAGAACAACATTATACTGATATATAGTGTGACAAAAATCATCTACTACGTGAACTGTCCGTGCTAAAATCCATAAACATATAACGGTATTGTCATGGTTCATACTTACATTTCCGTTTTAGTAAACATTTTTAATAGGTTACATGTATTTATGACGTTCGATTGGCATACTTTTTATGTATGTTAATCGACTTCACCATCATTCCTGATTCCTGTAAAATAGTTTATATTTAAAAGAGCGTACATCCAATATGGTCCCATTACCACCAACTCTGGATTTATTGGCGGCTGAAAAGGGTTATTGAGAAAAATACCAAATTTTTGAGTACGTAGATAACTTACAGTATTACTATTTAAATTATGCGCTTCGGCTATATTCGAAATCCGAATGTATTTCAAAGGTATCTAGATATAGAGTTGTTATTACACATAATTAATAATTTAGATTAGGTCAGCCAACTGAAAAATAAAAGTATAAAGTTTAAAAAGAGTAAAAAGTGTAAAACTGAAGTGCATAATTTAAAGAGTAGCACATGTTGAAATTTAAGTCGGTTTTTTGCAGTTTTTCTGCACTTATATTATTTTCAAATACTCTTTGCAACAAATTGATTACATCCCATTTTATAACAATAATCACAAGTGATTGCAGGTGCAGGTAATTTTCTAAGATAAGTACACTTACTACACTTAATATTTTAGCATAATCATGAACAAATTTCAACAAAGATAAACTGATAAAATTAGCACCATCCATTTTAAGGGTTTCTTTTCACCAAATTTTGCGAAACAAAGATTATAAGAGAATTTGACAGAATTATCATTGAATTGGAAACATGTGTGCTACTTCATAACATTAAATATATATTTCAAAGAACATAAAATCGATAATAATGATAAGAAGGTTGTGAATGTTGTTTATTCTAAAAACATGGGTAAACTTATTTCCTTCAAGTTTGCCGAGGAAAGTTATGTTCACGATAATTTGTTAGAGAAGTTCGGTATCGATTATTAAATCATATTTCGGTACGTGTTTCGGCAAAGTTGTAATACTGTATTGGTACATCATGTTTACTAATTATTACATGTATCTCTGACTGTTTAATCAGATTATTTTATTTAGACTATTGGCCTCCCACCAACATGTTAGCCCAACGTGTAGAAACTTACTTAGAGATATGTTGCTAGTTGCGTTATAGCAACCACTCGAACGTATATGTTGCCTAAACCTTATCTCAGATCAGATTAAATTGCTCATATATTTTTAATATCAGTGACTCCAGAATTTTGTGGGACATCGTTTAATTTTTTCCCAAACGTGAGAGCGTTATTATACTATATTATATTAGCTTAATTTATACCCTTGAAACGTCAATGGGTCCGTCTTCAAATGCAATGCAAAACAAACAATAAAATTTAAATCTTTAAAATTGATTTTCTTATACAACAATTACAATTTTAATTTTATTTTTCCCCGTGTTGGTACGGGATCCTTTGCAGATTAGACCATCTTCCTTTGCCACGCAGCTCGCAAAAGGCGAGCATAGGCATACCGTCACTAACACTGTGACATCCTACTAGGTAGTAGAGTTCCACAGCGACTCGCCCGGATTGGTACCACCGCCTTACCTATTCCTGCCGCCATAACGTCCAATGCTTGCCGTTAACGTGTTCCGGTTCAGAGGTTAAAGTAGCCGATAAACTTACTTTTGCTGGAGGTCTAACATCCCAGCCTTAGGTTGGCAACGCACCATTACCACCTTTGGCGTCTCTAGGCGGCGTGAATTTCTTACCATCAGGAAATCCGTCTGCTTGTTTTCCTTCCACTATCATAAAAAAAATTAAATTAACTTATTTAGCCGTCCGTTACCATAGCCTCTAAATCGAAACACAACAATAACATTCAATATCGTTATGGTGGCAAGAAAAAGGCGACAAGAATTATACATCCCTTTGGCAAATTTTATTTTCATATTTGCTGACGTGTAAATAACATGGTTCGCAGATTCTATTCCACTGCCGATGGAAGTTTCTAATTAAACTAAAATCGATATCAATTTTTCCCAGTTCAGAACCGCTTCAGTTATAACGAAAGAGCGCTTAGAGTATGTTTTGTTATGGAGAGAAATACAATATCGAAATATCGTAAGGCAATCACACGAATTGATCCATCCCCAAACCAAAGTGAAGTAAAGTAAAACATTCACATCTGTATCCCCGATGTTGTAAACAAAACTAGAGCCAAGATACGAACGGCTAACCAGAGATTAAGTCCACAATATAATAGATGGCAAAACTAACGTCACCCGGCCAACTATCCAACCCCAAGCAACGTTGGTTTAGATATAAACAAAACTCGTTGATAGTCTTAAAACTCTCTATTGGAATTATCATGTTATACTTTCTCTGCACCCTCCAAACAAGGAAACGGAAATTTTAAAGAAACTTAACATCTTGCCTTCAGATTGGCATATTTTATTTCTAGACAATTAATCAACTTAGCTTAATATATGTAACATTCTTTTCTTTCCTGTTTGGAAGGTTGAAAAAATAAAAACTTATTAAAATACGCTTCGTATCTAAGCTTCGAGTTGACAACATATCATTTCCATCATAAGTACTTTTAGCTGACACTTTTTAATATTTGTAAATCCATTTACATGTTTGGTAAATCGCTCTATGGAAGCCGGAACTCTAAGCTTTTCTAATATATTGTATGCACCTGATATTGAACGAAGTTGCGCCTTTGGAGTCTGCTCACCGTGAAATGTACCCTAAATAGTTACAAATATTTTGTGGCTCATTTTCTGGTAAAACTTTTTGAGAAGATTATTCGAGGCTAAGATTTACTTACGGATTTTTTGAATGTCACACGAGTTGTCTTTAGACACCAAAGTCGGTAAGGGCGCGTTGACAGCTTGAATACTACTCTTGTGTAATGAAGTTCAGCTTACCCGGAATATGACATTGATATCATTAATGTTATGGCAGCAGAAAAAGAAAGCTAGTAGTCTTAACTGGGGCGTGTGCCAAGTATATCACCTACTTACGGTCACTGTGTTGGTGACAAATAAACTTAATATGAAAGCAATTGTCCTATATTCTTGGAAAGAGTCCGGGCACAGCATAAAAAAATGTATTCTAGGACTTGTTTCTGTTTATTTTAATACTAGCTGTTTGTATGGAAAAATTAAATGTTGTTTTTCCTAGTTTCCCAGTTTCCTCGCAGCCGAACGGAATTAAAAGAAATATCCTTCCCCTGATTCTAGACTACCTACCTATCAATTTTCAGCCAAATCGGTTCAGCGCTTCTTGAGTTATAAATAGTGTATCTAACACGACTTTCTTTTAAATATACTTACAGATAAACGTGTTTTATAATTTTTAGTACATATTGTGATAATTTTAATAGCAAGCTCTTTTGAATTCCAATATTAAAATTAGCTAACTTCTATCACCGATTGTTCAGTTCAAGTTCAGATAAAATAGACAAGCGCATCGAGTTTATCGATTTCAAGCATAAAAATAAAGCTCATGTTAACTCTATTGTACATAACTACGTTTATGTATACGTAATACGTTAGATATTTCAATTGAAGCCGAAAAACTAAAAGCGACGCAAGTAGGCATGTCAACCATCTCGAGATTTCTGAGTTCCGTTAAATCCCCAAATAATCTTACCAAATTGAGATTCAACACAAAATGAGCACGAAATATTTCTGTACCTACGCATTTACGTTGTACACTGTCTACCTATCGCTTTTTATTTGGTATCGTTTTTCTCTATCTTAGGTTAGCTGTAAGATATCTCTTGTAAGAGATAAGCTCGCCTTTTGTACAATATTTATATTTGTATTCTCTCACTGTCAATTTTACATTACGTGTACAATAAAGTGTAAAATAGAATTCATGTCGGAGTATCCAAAATGATCAACATCTTTTTACATTACAAGCTTCAGAGTATACGAGTACATTACAAATTTCAGAGTATTATAAAAATACACACTTAATAAAACCGCAGAAGAGTATTTAAAAAATAAGTCTAAAAAAAGAACAGAACGTGTTTTTAAAATTTACTAGCTGCCTGTTCCAGCTTCGCTCGGGTGGTAATATTTTTGATCATAAATTGAGTTGTAACCTATCCTATATATGACCTATATATTTTAAGTTGTATTAAACTGCACATTATTTATTTATATACATATTTATATAAATAACGTTTCACGTTGTTTGTCCGCGATGGACTCCTGTACTACTTAACCGATATTAAGATTTAAATTTATAGTATAGAAAAAAGATGTATTACTGTCTGTATAAATGTCCCAACTAACGTTCTTAACTTAAAAGCAGGAATGTGCACAAATATTTCAACATACAATTCATCTTACATGCATTCATACATTGTTTCGCCGTTTCTTCTCCTGACTGGCTAGGCTTGGAAACGGTGGTAGCTTATGGTAGTTAGGGTTAAACCTAATTATATTTTAAAAGGTTGTTCAAATGCTTAAAACATAATATGTTTTAAATCTGAATAATAAATTTGTATAATTTTAAAGATATTTGAACACCATAATGTGGTAGAATATGTTGGTATTAACAAATATCTTTTGTTACAGCTTTTAACACACATTTTCGGCAAATAAATAAATTTCATTTTTCCAATAATAATTAAACTAGTTCTAAATATAAATAATTGGCTTAAAAGTTAAGGTGTATGTAATTAAAAATGTTTTTTTATCAATATTAAAATATTTGCACACTAAAATATTATAGAATATGTTGATATACTTAAATATTTTTGTAACATCTCATTTACACACATATTCCGCAAATAAATAATTTTCTTTCTTTCTTCTTCTTTCTTTCTACACACATAATATTTTCATGCCAAGTTCCTTGCAGGATAGCCAGTGATTATCGAGCGCTTCGATCCCCGGATCGGCAAACGAAAAAGTAGAAAATGTGTATGCTTACATTTTCTTATAAAATTAACTTGGCCGGGATTGGATATGTGCCCGGTTGGCGATAGGTTTGCCACCTATCACATTGTGGGACTTAGACGTGTCCTTGGCTAGTCCTAGTTGTGTATCTGCCTTCCTCTTAGGGGATGTGGGCGTGAAGATATTGTTTCCTACATTTTGTTTTTTTCTCCTAGTAACTTATAGGCGGTAATTCTTTAAAGTTTAGCGCACACGCTTACATTCATCGATTAACCGCGGGGCTCAGGTTCGATTCCCGACGGGGGTATGTATTTGTGAGATAAACATCGATGTCTTTATTTCCGAGTCTGTGTGTTCATTAAATTTATATATGTATTCATTTATTAGGTATTTCTTTTCATTTTTAGGTATTTCTATGTACCGGTATCGTTGCCTAATGTTAGGTTAGGTTAGTATTTTATTATAGAATATAATTACTATACGGTACTAGAATAATTGGAGTAATTTGCCCGGAGACGTTTATTTTTTTTTTGATTTGGTTTGTTTTACAAAGTTGCTTCATGTCCTATGTGAATGTAAGACATCATAATAAATAAATAAATAAATATCCCTGGACAAGTCACACAAATTGAACCTAGCCCCAAAGTAAGCAAATTGTATGCTTGTGTTTTGGGTGTTAGTCAATGATTCTAATACATAGAAATACTTAAATAGATACCAGTATATATTTAATAAACACCCAGACCCGGAAACGCAGAAATCTAAGTGATCATCACATAAATGCCTACCCCCGTCGGGAATCGAACCCGAGCCTCGCGGTTGGTTGACGTCGTTAGGCGTGTACGTCATCCACTCGACCTACGCCTCGAGTAATGTATTCATGTTAAATTACCGATAAAATACTAATGCAAGTATAAAAATACGACGAATTTTTGTGAAATCGTTTGAAAATCTGTTCAAATAACAATGGCACATTATAAATATTACAGTACCATTTGTATCTGTCAATCAATCTGAAGTTCTCCGAGACGTTGAATGAAAAACCCTTCGTATTTTATTGAAAGTAAAAAGTTTAACAATATAAAGTACTGGGGAAAATGTGTTTGCAGTAATTTTAGCCAATTCAATAACAGTGCTCGCAAGAGGGGTTTTGGGATTTGCTCGAGTCTGTCAAGTGAGGGAGTTAAGATAAAATAATTTTCTACTAGTTGGAAGAGTTTCGCAGCGACTCACTCAGGATTGGTACCACCGCCTTACCTATTCCTGCCGCCATAACTTCAGTGCTTGCCGTTGCCGTGTTCCGGTTTGGAGGGTAAGGTAGCCGGTAAACTTACTTTTGCTGGAGGCCTAACATCCCGGCTTTAGGTTGGCAACGCACCATTTCCACCTTTGGTGTCTCTGGGCGGCGTGAATTTCTTACCATCAGGAAATCCATCTGCTTGTTTGCCTTCAAATATCATAAAAAAATACAGCTGCACGCTAGTCCTCCCAGAACTTTCAAACCATGGAATAAACCTTAGATTTATGACTCTATGGTCAATGCTAGCGCTGTTGTATTGCCTCACTATATACCACGAAGATATAGGTAGGTATTCAAACGCTACTCTCAACAATGTAAAGTATCTTCACGCGCATATCCCCGAAGAGGTAGGCAGAGGTACAACCAAGGCACCCACGACTAGCCGAATGTAGTTTTAGGTGTAACTGAAGAACCGTCACCCTAGCGCTAATTCAGCACGGCTATTGTGTAAATTTCTATAAATTTTAAAGAAAGAAACATTTCTCCCCGGACAGGATTTGAACCTGTAACTTTTTAAAGGCGACTAATGCTCTAACCATTTGAGCTACAAGAGGATTCAAGTCCCATGGCGAATTTTTTAATTCCTTTCTTATCCGATAACGCGTGTAGTTATGTCTTATAAATACAAAGTTCTGAGGACATACTAAATGAGTTCAATGTTACAGAAAAAAACACATTTATAATGACCATAACTGCCGATTCTCTCAAGGTATATATGGTAAAAATGATAATACCTTGCAGAACTTTTTTTCTTAAAAATAAGTCTAACAAAGGAAAAAAACAAAATTTAAGCCAAGAGGTAGCAGAAAATATTTTTAAAAGTAATGTCTGTTTGCCGGCCACTGGGCATAAAATTTGTAGTGACTTTTCGTCTCAAGCCGACTAATGCTCTAACCATTCGAGCTACTGAGGATTCAAGTCCCGTGGCGAAATTTTTAATCATTAATCATCATGATTGATGATTAATGATTAAAAATTTCGCCTTGATGAATCTTTCTTTTCATGACAAGTGCTAAAATAAAAATACCTATTGTGTAAATATTAGCAATCTGCGATAATATTGGTATAAATATCTTGTTATGCAAATATCATCCCGTCCTTCTTGGATTTTTACTTAAAATATACTATTTTTACTTAAAATATACTTTTTTTACTTAAAATATACTTTTTTTACTTAAAATATCCAAGAAGGACTGGATAATATTTGCAGAACAAGATATTTATACCAATATTATCGCAGATTGCTAATATTTATCGCCTCTGTGGTCTAGCGGTTCAGGTATTGGACTTGACTGCATGAGATCCCAGGTTCGAATCCCGGGTCCGGCAACAAAAAGAAAATTTGGTTTTTCCAATTTTCTAATACAAAAAATGTTGTCAGGAATTGGATATGTGCCCGGTTGGCGATAGGCTTGCCACCTATCACATTGTGGGACTTAGTGTCTTCGGCTAGTCGTGGGTGCCCTGGTTGTGCCTCTGCCTACCTCTTCGGGGATATGGGCGTGAAGATACATAGGATATTTTAGTTCATTTTTATTTATTTTATGATAGAACCATTTGTCACCGACGCAACATGTCAGTTTTCGGACGACGTAACCATAACATCGCAGCCTTTTTTTTTTCAGTTTAACCATTAGCTGAGTCGGTCACCTACGCTAAGCCAGATGGCTAATAACAGTTTGTAGTACATTGTGTTTAAGAGACAATTTTTTTAGGTATGTACACAATGATCAGAAGACGTCGTTTGGCTCAGGAATCCTTTAAGGTCAATTCTTTACCGTTCTATGTTTTATCGACAGAGCGATTTCAAAGTTTTTTTACTGTGATTGATATGCTCTTAAAATTAATTTTAACTAAATACATACATACATACATACATATCTTCACGCCAAGTCCCTTACGGGGTAGGCAGAGAGTATCGAGTGCCAGACCTCACGATCCTGACAAACCTGTCTTGCTTCCTTCACATACATAACCCTTTTCATACAAACACGCCGGTTTCGGAGACTCTTGACACCACCCTCGGATAATATCCGATTGATCTGATCGTGAAATGTCAGCCTTGGTCTCCCCAGGTACCTACATCCATCCACATTCGCATTGTATATCTGCTTTGTCAATCTTTCATCTGTCATTCTTTCCACATGACCGAACCAGCGGAGCATGCCCTTTCGCATTTTAACACCAACACTTTCTTTCAATCCCACTCTTTCTTTTAACTAAATGAGTATGATAATATATACGTCACATAAATAAGGCTTTGTATATATGTTACCATATTTGAAATCAACTAACACATAATTTGTAAACAAATAGCTGATCTCGTTCCGAAGCGATTACCACAGAATATCAAAAACTTTATGCTACGAAGATTACTTTAAGATACTTGATTAAATTCAGAGTTTAAGGTATCTTTCCTTGTACCTTTGTTGAGTATATCTTGCATATATTTTATCTGAAAAATTATGACGACGCTAAGCGCAGAACTAATACACAGTAAACCAAAACTTCTTGTTACCTTTATATCTAATACTCTTTCTAAAAATATTTATATTCCTTGATCCAATGTATCTAAAAACTCTAATGAATCCCTATAAAGCACCGCAAATTTTCCACCTTTACGTTTCGAATAAGTATGGAAATTTTATTCAATAACACTCCTAAATTACATGAAATAATCATAAAAAATACGAGAGAATTACTATTTTTTTATAACTAACAAGGAGTTTTTAAAATTATTTTCATTTTAAAAACTCAATTCTGGCAAAAGCAAACAGACAGGCCAATTTTCTTCTGGCAATAGATATAAGTTGTGTAAAGTAGCTAAGAACCAACTCTATAGAGTCAGGTTTTAAATTTAAAAAAAAATGAAAAGTTGGAGCATTCCGTTCAGAAGTTATAATACCACAGAACTGTGTCTGCATTTATTGCACCCCTATTTCTCTGTAGAGGGCTAAAACGAGATAACGATACGATATAAACTAGTATTAAGCTTTTAGCGTATACTTAACGGATAGGCATCCTCAATTGTGTAGTACAATATTAACAACCACTTACGTAATGACAAAAAGTTTCATATACGAAATGACAATGAAGTATTTCCATTTTTTTAGTTTTGGCATATATAATATTTTAAAATGTTTCCCGTTTTTACCGTTTTTCACCTTCCTGTTTCATAAAAAGATAATTCCATGATAAATTTGGCAAAGGCTTATTAAGGGTTAAGAATAAAGTAAAGTGTATATTCTCAGCAAGTCCTTAGGCCTCAGGTTTTATGAAAATGTTACAAACGTCAATAAAATGTGCCTTTGAAAGCTGGAAGAACAACATGATATTCCAATTTCGTTAATGTAACTATATGGCCTCGATATTTATTAAAATATATAGTACATTTTTCTTTTAGTACCAAAGTAATATTAGAATGATTCTTACATACAATGGAACTTTTTTCATTTAATCAAAGTTTTTTTTTTAGTAAGAGGTCAGCGATAACCGATAACTGTGACCAATATATGTTACAGGTGTGTCGCTGTGCTGTGCCTGTTGTGTAAGTCTTTCGGCTGATTTTAACCAATTTTCGCCTCGCAGAAGCAGATGGTCTTTTCTACTCAGCGGACCCGGACCAGCACAGGGAAACATAGATGCTCATAAACTACAGCACGTCCCTAATTTAATATTTTTATAAAAAAAAATACTACTAATAATATTTTTATAATTACTCAAAATTGCAAATAGTGTATAAATCATTGGTTTTAACACCCGATAGGAAAGAAGTTTGGCGTGTGGGAGTGTAAGTGGAAGTACAGTATGAGTGTGAGTATTAGTGTTTGTGTGTGTGTGTGTGTGTGTGTGTGTGTGTGTGTGTGTGTGTGTGTCTGTATGAAGAAAATATTAAGAATCTTCGTAGTTTCAGATTACCAAACAAACCGACTATTGTTTAACGAATTGTTATACCCTTAAATATATAATAAGGAATACCGTAGAAATCATAGATTTAATTATGGAAATATAATTAATAATTAATGTAAAAACAAATACGATAACGAAATAAAACAATAAAATAAGTATTAAATGTAGTTTCTTTTCGAGATATCTATAATGTTGAATTTTACCTGTGTTAAGGATGAATTGTCATATTTTTAAGAAATAAATAATTCACTTCAACTACGATTTGGCCCGGAACATCTTTGCTTACGAAGCCAATTGAGCTACTTCTTAACCAATTCATATAATGAAATTTTTAATTTTTTTTTATCGATTACACCGAGATAAACTTTTTACCTTTTCTTACAAAAATTTGAAAACGCAATGTTTTATTGTTGAAATAAAATACATTACCTAATAGTAAAATATAATATGTTCTAAATTCACAAATAATACCCGATTGACTACGTGAGGAAGTAATTTATATGTGACGATAGCACTAAACAAAAATCCTAGACCAAATCTTAATCTGAATTATCTTCATATGTACGCCACAGACTGGTACATGCGTACTGTCCGATCAGTAGTTACAAACAATGAAATTGGATCAGCCTGTATATTCTCAAGAGTGCTGTAAAAAGTGAATTAAGAAGAGCAGTGTGATAAGGCGAATAATGAACCCACAGCGTAGCTGGGGGACTATTGTTTTCCACACAACAGTCCATTGTATAAGTGTAGGTTTTGTTTATGTTGACTCTTATAAAAATTTGACGATGATGTTGCCCTGCCTGTAGAGATATGTAGATTGTATTCTAAGATTTACAATTTACAAATTGTCAGATGTAGCGCCAAGCTTTTAACTTTATACACTCTAACTCTACAAACCGAATCTTCACAAATTCACACGTCAGTCGAAATATATAATGTCAAAGCAAGAAACAGTAAATTTTTCACCTTTTTTATGATATTGGAAGGCAAACAAGCAGACGGATTTCCTGATGGTAAGAAATTCACGCCGCCTAGAGACAAAGGTGATAATGGTGAGTTGCCATCCTGGAGCCGGGATGTTAGGCCTCGAGCAAAAGTAAGTTCATAAATGTGGCCTATAAATGTTATAGGTCCGTCGATGTTCTGCGACCGAGGTGTAAATAATATCTAAGTTTACCGGCTACCTTAACCTATGAACCGGAACAAGCAAAATACTTTAATTGCAGCGGTGGATCCCTGGAGTCGAGATGCTAAAGCATTCTACCACCAGATTGCCTTCCTATATGAAAAGTACAGAGCTATGTTACTCGTTGGTCGAGTGGCTAGCGTACACGCCTAACGACATTGACTAACCGCGAGGCTCGGGTTCGATTCCCGACGGGGGCAGGCATTTGTGTGATGAACATTTAGATGACTGCATTTCTGGGTCTGGGTGCTTATTAAATATATTCAGGTATCTACTTAAGTATTTCTATGTATTAGAATCGTTGACTAACACACATAACACAAGCACATAATTTGCTTTCCTTGGGGTTAGGTTTAATTTGTGTGACTTGTCCGGGGACATTTATTTATCTATTATTATTATTTATTATCAATATATGTTATACACAGAGTCTGCGGTTAAGACTAGTTTACTAAATCATGGATTAAATTTGGTTATTTCCAAAGCCGATTATTTATGTAGTTGTGTTAACATCAAACAGGATGTAGTTTTATCGAAATAGCTGCGAGTGAATAATTAATCAACTTATTTTGTAAATCTGTTAAATACCAAACGATTTATTAATTGAATGTAGTTTTATACTATCATAATTTAGTTGGCACAAACGAGATTGAATTAAATTAAAACTATAGAGTTTTAGATCACTTTTTAAACAGGTCAAACTATAGCACACATGGATAGTACTACTATTTAAATAATTTACACTTGTCACTCTTTTTACACTTTATATTTACTTGTATTTTTTTAATTAGTTGGCCTAATCTAAACGTAAGCGAAATTATTAGTTATGTAATAACAACTCTACATATATATAGATATCTTTAAAATATATTCGGATTTCCAAAGCTTGATGAATATAGCCGAAGCACATAATTTAAATAGTACCACTATACATAAATTGATAACGAATGTTTTATAATAAAATCAACTTTACAATTAATACCAGAATTGTAACGGGTGATTTTCTCAACTTTTGCTGTCGAATAAAAATAACACTGTTTTATCATAGCTGGCTTAGTTTTTATACTAGTAACTTTTTATGAAATACAAAAATAAATGTTTTCGTAAATGTCTGGTAAAAAATACTACATTTTTCTCAAAAATAGTTTTAAGATTATTTTATCTTGAAATTTCCATTTTTGATTTTGACAAATAAGAACCAACATTTACTTAGCTACAACTTTGTTTGTATTGGATATTTAGCCAACATACTTTTTTTGTTTTCATGGCATGGTTTAACCAATATTTTTGTAGAAAACACGTCGGTATATTTTAAGTTCATGCGGAAAATCGTCTGAAATTTTTTTGGTTAAACATTTAAAAGTTTTACTAACGTATAAGTTGAAAACTACTGACTAAGATCTAATCTAAAATCTTATATAGAACAAAATAACCTTATAACTACCAGGATCAATTTTATGGTAGCGCCTTTGCAAAACTCAAGTAGAATGTTTTAACCAAAATCCAAAAAATATAAGGGAACTTTTTTTATTGAATGATGTTGATAATAGTAGGCAAATAAGCAGACGGATTTTCTACATACATACATATCTTCACGCCAAGTCCTTTACGGGGTAGGCAGAGAGTATCGAGTGCCAGACCTCACGATCCTAACAAATCTGTCTTGCTTCCTTCACATTCATTACCCTTTTCTTACAAACACGCCGGTTTCGGAGACTTTTGATACCACCCTCGGATAATATCCGATTGATCTGATCGTGAAATGTCAGCCTTGGTCTCCCCGGGTACCTACATCCATCCACATTCGCATTGTCTGCTTTGTCAATCTTTCATCTGTCATTCTTTCCACATGATTGAACGAGCGGAGCATGCCCTTTCCATTTTAACACCAACACTTTCTTTCAATCCCACTCTTTCTCGGATCTCACTGTTACGAATGCGGTCAGCGAGCGTTACACCACAGATTTTCCGCAGTGCTCTCATTTCGACCGCATGTATCCTACTTTCATGCTCTTTCTGACATACCCAACTCTCGCTTCCATACAATAGCTTTGGAATAAGCACAGAATTATGCAAAGCGAGTCTAGCTTTTTGACTCAAAACCTCGCTTTGGAATAGCTTACCCAACGAAAGATTAAAAGTAGTAATTATTATGTTGCATGATGAACATTTCGGTTCATGTTTCGCGTTTATCCAATTATTTGTATTTATTAGCATCGACGACAAACTTCATTACCAAAGTAATGTGCATACAATATGGATATGTTGGTAATGTAGGCTAGATAATAATTTGTCTGTTTGTCCAGAGACATCGCTATGTTATACAAATGCTATCCGCGTATTAAATCTATTAAATCTCCCAAGTGTTGAACTTGACTGCATAAGGTCCCGGGTTCGAATCCTGGGTTAGGCAACAAATAGAAAATTTGGGTTTTCCAATTTTGTAATACAAAAAATGTTGCTCGGGATTGGATATGTGCCCAGTTGGCGATAGGCTTGCCACCTATCACATTGTGGGACTCAGTGTCTTCGGCTAGTCGTGGGTGCCCTGGTTCTGCCTCTGCCTACCTCTTCGGGGATATGGGCGTAAAGATACTTTTTTTACTAGATTTTGCTGAGTGCAAATCCGCTTCCGCCTTCGTCCGCGTATTGCATGAATCTCCCACAGAAATCCATTTTAACGCATGATAATCATATCACAACATAACTCCGTTAAATTTAGAAACAATATCAAACAACTCAACATAATTTTACATTTATTATAACATGAATAGTTTAAAGCTTGCCATCGTTGATTTAGTTTGAGATGAGATGCTTTACCACAGTACTCGTCACTGTGATTATTATCTAACTGACATTAATTCCAGTCGGGACAAGGGTCTGCCTAAGTCTCATCACTTTAAGATAACATAATCCGTGAAATGCTATGAATACAATCACGATTAATCCTTTACATAGGAGGCGGAGCGTATCGACGTCGCTTCTATATCTATTTATTAAATACTAGCTGCTACCTGCGGCTTCGCCCGCGTTTTCACAGAAACTCGGTGTGCGATCGGGATTAAAAATAGCCTATAGGTTAATCCAGGTCACAATCTATCTGTCTTCTAAATTTCAGACAAATCCGTTCAGCCATTCGAGCGTGAAAGAGTAACAGTCATCCATACATCCATACATACAAACTTTCGCATTTATAATATTAATAGGATAACTTAAACGCAAGTAAACTCTCGAAAACTGACTTCAATTTAATATTTGGCCCTAAAACAAATAATATACGTATGACTAAAGTATAACCAAAAGTGCTAAACCAAATGTCATAAAAATGAATCATCCTGGGTTACACTTTATTTAAAATAGCCGGCATGGCAAAATTTATTCACCTGGCAGTCCATACACTCAGCTAATCTTGCAGAGGATTGCAGATTTGCAGAGAGCGTGAAGATAATATTTATGTATGTGTAAGAAGACCTGTATTCGTATTTTAAAATGAAGAAACACTTGTGATGTTTTACGTATCACTTATAATTTATTATTTTAGAAATAGCCTGCCGGTTTTGCTTATGACAGCACCATCAGGACTAGAACTTAAAGTACCTGACATGTATGACCTGTATGTTCAAATGTTTTTTTGCACTCCACATTTCAAGTTATCATTAATAAACGTTGCTATATCTGTAATTTCTAAATAAAATTTATGGTTTGGAAAAATTACAAGATGACCTACGAAGCATATAGTGCAAATCAAAAAATGAAAGTATCTTCACACCCATATCCCCGAAGAGGTAAGCAGATGCACAACCAGGACACCCACGACTAGCCTAAAACACTAAGCCAATGTGATAGGTGGCAAGCTTATTGCCAACCGGGCACATATCTAATCCCGGGCAACGAAATCGATATACACGTGAGTTGCGGGTACAATTAACATCTAGTGGTTGCCCATTGGCCGAAATTCGAACACAATAAATTTTAATATCTTGTTGATGGAACGCCATCTTCATTTCTCAAAACCAACTACTTTGTTTCCAAACTTTTTAGTGCGCCATCTGTGATCTTTTATCGTTATCATCTATATGTCTGTTTGTGTGTGTGTGTGTGTCAAATGCATAGTAGTGTGGGTAATGTTTTATTTATTGATTTAATGTACTTTATAAGCATTATTATTGAAAAATAATAGCGTTATGCACTTCTCCTACACATAAACTATAAGTGTGCCAAAATTTATGCTCCTGCGTCCGCGCAATTTTCGTAAAAAGGGGTCCAAACTTTTGGCATCACGTATTAATATATAGAATGCAGAATATCCATGTGAAATATGAGTTTTTTTAATTCTTACCTAATAATTTATCATTATTTATTATTATAATATTATAAAGCTAAACATGTATTATAAATGCAAAAGTGGTTTATTAGTTATCCTTCTAGCACGTCACTACTGAGCTATGTGTTGATACAATTTTGTGTCTTTTTATGAACATATTTTATTAACTTGTAAAACAGTTATTTAGCTAAAGGTGTAGTTCACCATTGGTGATATATTTAAAAAATGTTTCAGCTTTTATTTAAAAATTGTGACATGTGACCTGAATTTAATAAACTTTATCATCTATTGTAACATATTTTCATATAACAAATAAGATACTATTAATTTTACTACGATACGAATACGTGAAGTCTAAAGTGAAATTTCTAGATCAGTAAAGTGAAGATTGTTGTTTTACAAATACAGTGTTTTGTAAATTTCGAAATAATTTTGCCAATATAAAGTCGTCAGATGGTAGGAACATTCCTCAACATCCCTACAAACAGCTTACTGTAAATAATATAATTTTAAATTGCTTCGAGCTGCACTCTTTCCATTTACAATGTCGATAACAACTCGCAGCATGATAAGAACAAACTTAAATTCACCTAAACTTTAATATTTTTAAAATAAGATTCTACTCCAATCCGGTGGTAGTTTTTAGAATTATATAGACGCGTCTTAAGAGTCTATGTATAGGTGTACATGAATAAATCTATTTTTAATTTGAATTTACTATTAAATTTAAAATTAATAAATACCGTAAAAAATTTGATAAGTTTCGTCTCTATAAAAACATTGATAGATGGACCCGTGGGTCACCTGACGGTAAAAAACGACGGGTTGCACTCCGGGAGTGCCAGCAGAAGTGAACTTAAAAATTAATGTTGTGCATTTTTGATATTTTGGAATGGTTAGGAAATCATTTTGCACAAATTGTTTTAATTATCAGTATGAAAGTACTATCATTTATGAGGTAGAATATAATATTCAGTTATTGCGCTTTCGTACACAAACATGACAACACGAACATTCGCACAAGCGCCCTGCGCAGTCTTATACGCGCAAGCGGCCGGCGTCGTCTTACGAATTTTCGATCAGGTGACGTGTCCTGACACGAGTTTAGAAGTTTTTACCCATTCCTAAAAAAGTTCGCAACTCCTTCAAAAATCAGTGCCATCTATGAATTTCCACAACACAAAAAGTGTATTTTATTTTTTAAATTAAGACAGATTCATTACCAACCTCTTGCAAATGCAGTAATTTGGTTAAGCTTCTATATAATGCTGCTAATGTTATCTGATTAAACAAAGATGTAGGAGGTCAGAAATGTTTTCAGAATTGCAAGGGAAAGGATTGTCACACATAAGAATTGTGGGCATGAAGCTTTAAATTCTAACGCGACACCCGAAGCTTAATTTAGCGGCGGGAATCAAACTAAACAGTTCTTTGAAGCTTTTCGCGTAATGTATGCGAAATAGCGAATAAACCAATACATCTACACAATGTGAAATGTTCACGTCTATCGGTAGGTCATCGAATATTCGTGACGCTATATGAAGTAGGTGGTCAAAAGTTAAACTAACTAATGATTTCTCGCAGCCTCACCTTGTAGTTTCTCATGTTTTCTCATGTTATTTTAACATACAGAATAACATTGAAAGAAAATCTTCACGCAAATACCAAAAGATCATACCGATCAGAATATCGCCGGTCATCGCCGAATCGAGAGGCTGATAATATTATGATGCCATGAAAAGATTAATCCGTTTATGATCCCTACTAATATCATAAAATTGAAAGAGTATTTTTGTGTATTTTATGTACTTATACATACATTTACATTACATATACTTTCGTATCTATATACATATCAACGAAAAGCTCTTTACTCATTCAAATATCACCAAACAGCAAAATCTAAAAGTACTAAGAGTTTTAAATTTTGCTTGGTGTTTTTCAGGATGTAAGTGCTAACTGTTTTAGGGGTCATAGTTTGTAACTGCTAGGAGTGTGAAATTTCTCTTAATAGGATATAGGCTACCTACGACGGAATTCGCCGAAATTTGATTTCCGTTTTGTTTGATATGTATGAAACAGATACAGCAACAAGCAGTTTTTTAACCGACACATTTTAAGACAAAATAACTGCTTTCACAAATAGATGTGTTTAGCAAACATTTGTATTAGAGACTGGTGACTTGACGTTTTTTACTACAAACAAAAAAATATATTTTACTAGCTAAGCCGACAAACTTTGTCCTGATCTAACTATAAATATCGAATAGCGTAAAAATCTCTCGAAGTGTATGCACCTTGCGCAACGCGCGATACTCTTTTTTTTATTTTCTAACAAAATCGATTTAATGAATATTCAAAACGAAGTTACTACGTCAACTAGTTTATTATAATTCATTATTCGTGTGTTGAAATATAATATTAGTTACATTGAAGAAGAGTTTCATTTTTCAATCACAAACATATAGTTATAACGTTAAGAACATTAGTTTGAAAGTTTTTTTTTTCTAGTATAGAGACGCGATACCCGAACTTATTGATGACGTTGCTATTGCTTTTCAAAAACTTTATGTTAGTTTTTCACCTGAGTTAAACTTTTTTTCAAAACATAATACGAAAAATATTAGACTTCTGCATCTCTTAATTCAATTTTTAGTTAAACCGAATTCCGCACTAAACCAAAAGTGAACTATGGTTTAAAATAGGACTAATTTTGTTCAAAAATATATTTTAATACAAATTACGCTAAACAATTTATTACTTCGTAAAGTTTAACGCAATAGTTCCTTAAACTTACCTGTAAACTTTCTGAAGACTCAAATTTAAATGCACTGAACTAACACAGAAATTCACTTTTCACTTCATAAAACACTTTAAACAGTCGGTTAATTAAATGAAGGTTCTATTTTTACTTTTCCAATCCAGCCAGTGGCGAACTTGAACTTGTATTTCAGCTCGACTCAACTGGTGGCTGCTTCTGTCGGCGCCTGCAAGTCTACTGCCGCTACGTCTATGATCCCCAAACTTAACCGCCTACAGCGTTTAGTACACGCAAACTCTACTAATATTTTTTTCGGTGTATATTTTGATGAAACCGGCACTTGATGAAATTTCATTTAAATAATATATTTATTGTAAAACTAAAAGATAATACATAATTTCTATAAATTTTAAAGAAAGAAAAAATTTCGCCCCAGACAGGATTTGAACCAGTAACCTTTCGTCTCAAGCCGACGACGAAGCCGACGAAGCCTGTCTGGGGCGAAATTTTTTCTTTCTTTAAAATTTATAGAAATCTATCCCAAGCACAGGGCAAGTGCTAAAATAAAAATAAAATACATAATTTGTTTATTTTAATGTTAGTTAAGCTGTATTTTTTTAATCATTTTGTACAATGTTGCATTATTTCTCTATTACAGATAACAGCAAAAAGGTGTTAGAAATTTGCAACCGCGCACGGGTAAGGAAACCAGTAGGGAAACTTACTCTTAGCAACTTCTCTATCTGTAATAACATAACTATCTTTAATATCGATATCTGAAAACGTTTGCTTGTTTTAAAGTACAAAAAATTCTCTTATTAAAGACATTTCAGAAAAATAATAATAATGTAACGGGACGGCTGTCAGCTGAATTACTTTTTTTTATTTCAGTCAACTGCGGCAGGCAGAGAGTAACGAGTGCCAAATAACACGATCTTCACAGCACGGTCTAGCAACCTCCACATTCATTCCTCTTTTCATGCTTAAAACTAGTATTAGTGGTAGAGTTTCGCAGTGACTCGCCCGGATTGGTAGCACCGCGTTATCTATTCCTGCCGCCATAACGTCAGCGCTTGCCGTTGACGTGTTCCAGTTCTGAGGATAAGGTAGCCGGTAAACTTACTTTTGCTCGAGGCAAAATTTCGGCTTCAGGTTGGCAACGCACCATCTCCACCTTTGGTGTATCTAGGCGGCGTGAATGTCTTACTATCAGGAAATGCGTCGGCTCCTTTGCCTTCCAATACCATAAAAAAAAGAAAATCTTGACTTGGATCATTTTTTTTCTTAAAAGTCATAAAATCCGAGTTTGCAGGGAAAAATATTTCCAGATTATCATTAGATATGATTTATATGTATTTCACTCAAAAACATATTTCAGGAAACCCCATTCATTTCGCGAATATATGTTTTAATTGTAATAAACAAGCAACCTAGAAGAAACAGAGACATTTTCATGATAAGAAAAAATTGAATATTTATGGCGAGAGGACAAGGCGGCGAAAATTTAGCTGTTTTAAATATGCAGGTGTATTAACATTTGAATATTTAACTTTTGTTATTTTAAACAGACCTTCAATATCACTTCAGCTGTCTTGTGTAATTATTTCCTGTTTCGTATTATTACATAAAATACAGATTAAAAAACCTTTGCATCGCAGATTTGCAGGTTTTCTTTGTTTTATCTCGGGTCCGGTGTGGAAAATGGACCATCTAACTTACCATCCATAGAGGAGCAGAATCTTAATAGAGCTGAATGTGCAGCAACTTGCCCGTTGTCTTCTTAATTATTCCTGTTACCTGTTAAATACCTATGCGAATCCCACCTAGCATCCCGGCCGTAGGACATCGACCTAAATGTGAGATCTGTGGTGTATTTGCTATCTGGAGAGCCGGGTCTTTTTATGTTATTTTATCCCTTAAAAAACATCTTATCTGTACATCAAAGCTACTTTTTCAAAAAAGTGTATGCGATTAAAAATGGACAACAGAATAAATTTTTGAAGAACTTTGTCTGTCAGTTTCCCATAATCAACAGAACCGATTAAAAACGTTTGAACGGCGGGTACTCTTTTGAAACGTGAAACAGTGTTAGTGTAAATAAAATAAAAAAAAATAAAAAAAAAAATAGTGACAAATAAACCGACCCTCGCCTCTTACGATTTTGGTAATTTGGTAAAGTAACCCTTGTAATTTGACACGTCAGTCTGCCCGTCCTACATCGTTGAATCAACAAGAAAACATAAAAATGATAATGACTTCATTTTCCATCAAACCTACTTGTACAGGGTATCTTTGATTAAATTATTATAATCAATTATTTCAAAAACATCGAAACGCTTTCTAAATTGGTAAAAAAAATAACGTTATTTTGTGGCTGTAATCATATAATATTACTTTACTATTATTCATTTACAGGCTAAATTTTAAAATAAGGGGTAAAGGCTAAAATGGTAATGCATTTTAAATATGTATAATTGCCAAATTGTAATATTTAATTTTATGAAAATTCATTTAAAATAGTTCGCAAAAATGCTTCATTTGCTCACGTTACGTACCTAGTACGAGTCATAACGTCACCAGCCTGCGAATGTGACTATTTGGTGTCGGATAAAAATTGGATATTACCTTTTTTTTTAATTTTAGTTACCACACCACCGTGACATTTGACTAGGTGGTAGAGTTTCGCAGCGACTCGTCCGGATTCGCCTTACACGGCCTTATCTATTCCTGCCGACATAACGTCATTGCTTGCCGTTGACGTGTTCCGGTTCAGAGTATAAGGTAGCCGGTAAAACATGCTTTTGCTTTAGGCCTAACATCCCGGCCTCACGTTGGCAACGCGCCATTACTACCTAAGCGGCGCGAATTTCTTACCACCAAGAAATCCGTCTGCTTGTTTGCGTTCCATTATCATAAAAAAGTGTTAACGAACGTTTTTCTTGAAAATTTGGCTGGCGTTCTTTTTTTTTATATAACCCTGTATATCCTTAACCCATGATTTCTACTACGGTATCTAAGGGCGAATCTGACTCCATCTATCTAGAATCTACTTGGCCACTTTATTCAATTATCTTGTAGATGTAGGTAATCAGTTGGCCTGTATTATTTTAGGAGCCCGGACCGACACCGGGGTAACAAAGTTCAATTACAGAAAATGTTGAAGGGGGACAGGACAGACATAGCGTAGCCCCAGTTTTATTAATTATTCAAATTAATGCTATATTTTGAATAATTAATTAACGGTTATCCGTGATTATAACTGAGTTGAGTAACTTTACACATGAGAGCGTTACATCTGTCTCAGTCCGGTGAGTCCTGCCCTATATATGGTTCAATCAACATCTTGTTGACCTACTTATTATAAAGGGATTTAAAGTTAGGAAAATCGTGGAAATGTTTGAGATTTTTATCAATATTTATATGCTATCTATTTTAAAATTAAATTCAATACTTATCTTTTGAATAGTTCAGTAATTTCAACACGAGAGCGTTCCAATAGTAGCGTACTCTGTGAAATAATTCAATCCATATGTTTTAAGGTATTGGAAAGCAAAAAATCTGGTGGTTTATGGTGGGAAGAAATACACACAAAAAGCATGAAAGTAGGATAAATGCGTTTGAAATGCGAGCGCTACGGGAAATTTGTGTTGTACCAGCTGACCACATTCGTAACAGTGAGATCCGAAAAAGAGTGCAATTGAAAGAAAGTTTTGGTGTTAGAATCCGAAAGAACATGCTCCGCTGGTTCGGTCATGTGGAAAGAATGACAGATGAAAGATAGACAAAGCGGATATACTATGCGAATTTTATCGGATGTAGGTACCCGGGGAGATCAAGATTGACATCCCACGATCAGATCGCTCGGATATTATCCGGGGGTGATGTCAAGAGTCTCCAAAACCGGCGTGTTTTTGTGAAAAGGGTAATGAATGTAAAGGAAGCCAGACATGTTTGTCAGGGTCGTGAGGTTTGGCACTCGATACTATCTGCCTTCCCCGTAAGGGACTTTGCGTGAAGATATGTATGTATGTACGTAAGAAATACCCATTGACTAAGTAAATATCTTCATACCCGTTTCCTTGCAGAAATGGGCACAGGCACAACTAGGTTACCCACGACTAGTCGAAAATACTGCGTCCCATGATTAGGTAGGTGGAAAGCCTATCGCCAACCTAGCACATATCTAATCCCGAGCAACGTTATTTTATTAGAAAACTGAAAAAACTCATCGTTTTGTAGCCCGTCCTGGTAAGGTAAGTCAAGTCTGACGTACCAGACCGCTAGCCGACAGGGGCGATAACATACTCATATTGCCTAATGATACCAAAGATGGTATCGGTGCTGTCTCTATAACTCTACTTCTCTCCAGACCTTTCAACATTCAAACAGATTCATCGAGCGAATAAAGCACGCTGGACAACTATTCAGAACAACCTGTACAAAGTGATTTGTACCTCCCTGCTTCGATTTTTATCGGCATCTGTATATTTTTATTTCGTTTCAAAACACAATGTGCACATAATAGTAATAACTAGTGATCGCCCATTGGTTGAAATTCGAGCATAATACATTTTATTATCTTGTTGATAAGAACGCCATCTTTATTTCTCAAGACCAACTACTTTGTTTCCAAACTTTTTAGTGCGCCATCTGTGATCTTTTATCGTTATTATCAATATATTTGTTTGTGTGTGTCAAATGCATGGTAGTGTGGGTAATGTTTTAGTTATTGATTGAATGTACTTTATAAGCATTATTATTGAAAAATATTAGCCTTCTGCACTTCTCCTACACATGAACTATAACCATCTTATTAATAAAGATGGACTAACGAAGGAGTAAAATTAACTTTATATTGTAGTCTGTATCGCATAAAGACTACAGTAACAGGTTGAGCCTTGGCGAACTTTACGCTATGTTTATTAATGCGGTATGTGTGCCAAATTTTATCCAAAGTTTTGGCGTCACGTATTAATGATAATAATAAATTATCTTTATTTCACGTAAACCTACAAGAGGCACCTGTGACGCGTATATACAATAATAGCTCTACCACCGGATCGGATCGCGGCCTCATAATTTAATTTGTTCAATTTTATGTCAGTCGAAACTAATTTAGATATATATATATTAATATTAAAAGTAGTTTTTGTCAGTTTACAGTCGCCCATTTTCTGCGCTGCTTTATTGAAAGCTAGCTTTCGAATCGACGACACGGAAAATTCATGCAGATCTAAATTACAGCGCTTGGAACAATTATTTTCTTTGAAATTAATAAGTACAGTTATATAAAATACGTACAGTGTATAATTATGTATACCAATTAGGAAAGCAGATTAAAGAACATATGTAAGATTTAAGAATTTTTTTTATGATATGGGGTAAGAAATTTCCGCCGCCTAGAGACACCAAAGGTGGTAATGGTGCGTTGCCAACCTGTGGCCCGGGTGTTAGGCCTCGAGCAAAGGTAAGTTTACCGGCCACCTTACCCTCCGAACCGGAACACGTCATGACGTTATGGCGGCAGGATTAGGTAAGGCGGTGGTACCAATCCGGATGAGTCGCTTTGAAACTCTACCACCTAGTCAGATGTCACGGTGTTAGTGACGGTAAGCCTATGCTCACCTTTTACGAGCTGCCTGGCAGGAATGCAGATAGTATATTGTGCAAAGGAGCCCAGACCGTCACGGGGAAATTATGAAACATTTTAGAACATCATGTATTTCTTTGTTGTTATTCTGTTTGTGTAGGCCTGCTTCAAGGTGAGAATCTTATTTCAGATTATGCTATTTGCATCCAGTATGGCCCTTCTGTTATTTTTTTTTTCAACCTCCCACATGTTGCGAGTTTTCCCAATCATTCTTTTGACCACTCGCGCCCTCCATTTAGTTACTCGGTTTGTCCACATTTAAACTTGACTGAGTGCTACGTGTTCAGTGCACTTGCATTTTTTGCAAAATCTTTGCAATACTGTTTGTTGCTTTTGTGATATTACAGTATTTCTAAACCGACGTCATCTAACGAAGGAGGTTATTATCTGGTTGAATTTACCAAACGACTTCTTTTTTGTCTTCGGTGAAATTAGTAATTGAAAAAAGGAATATTATTCTTAATTATTTTTATACAATAGCTACTTATTGGGTTGTGACAAAAATATAATTTGCCTAGGACTTTAAACAAAGGTAGAAATAAATACATAAACCTCTTTCACGCCCATATCCTCGAAGTGGTAGGCAGAGTCACAACCAGGGCACCCACGTCTAAGCTAAGACCCTAATAAGTCTCACAGTGTGATAGGTTGCAAGCCTATCGACAAACCGGGCACACATCCGATCCCGAGCATTTTATTTTTTTTAAATAGAAAATTGGAAAAATCGTATTTTCTTTTTGTTGTCCGAGCCAGGAATCGAACCCGGGACCTCAGGAAGTCAAGTCCAACACCTGGACAGCTAGACCACAAAGTTTACTTTGCTTTTCTGCAGATATTAATAAAATTTAAACAAAGTTTAAATGCCATCACATAAAAGCGCCAGCTTTATAATAAGTCATTGAAATTTGTTCATCTAATAAAGTAGAATTGAGAACCTCTTTGTCTGACGTCTATTAAAAATAGTTTCTCATTAGACGTGGGCTCCTAATCAAAACTATTAGGTTAATAAGCGTTAATAATTGAGCCTTTATGTGGACATTAAAAGTAAATCAGGCGTTCAAACCCAGAATAGTTGGGACTTAAATTTTAGTAAGAATTTTTTTAATAGATCAAAGAGAAAGCCTGTACTTTGTAGTCAAGTGCATTGCTTAACATGTACAAACCAACCCTTGAAACAAACTTTTTTCACTTTATTCTTACTATGTCAACTTAAAAAGAAATACTCGTACGATAGTTACGTCGTGTTACCTTTGAATATGTCATATAGCCTTTAAATAACATACCGAAGCCAACTGTTTTCCGCCACTTAGATCCTACGTCAGAGCTCGCAACTTTCATATTCCAGGTTACTAATATAAATAAATAAATATCCCTGGATAAATTACACAAATTGAATCTAACCCCCAAAGTAAGCAAATTATATGCCTCTGTTATGGGTGTTAGTCAACGATACTATTACATAGAAATACTTAAATAGATACCAGAACAAATTTAATAAACACCCTGACCCAGAAATGCAGACATCTAAATGTTCATCACACAAATGCTACCCCCGTCGGGAATCGAACCCAAGCCTCGCAGTTCGTCGATGTAGTAAGGCGTGTACGCTAGCCGCTCGACCAACGAGGCGGTCAATTAACGCAATTAACTTAACATCCCATTTATATGTTGACAATATACCATAAGTATTATTGGTGTCTGTAGGTATTATGTTAATAACACTGACAATATTTTTTTTAACAATCCCCCGACGAAACCTCCATGTATCTAGTAACCACCTCGTCAGCTAAGAAATAAAAATTCGCAACGAAATAGGTTCATCCATTTAAAAGTTATGATGCCACAGACAGACACACACACTCAGACAAGTCAAACTTTTAACACCCCTCGTCTTCCGTCAGGGAATAAAAAATAATTTAAATTTAATCATTATAAGCATTTTTATTTAAACCTAACAAATCCGTATTTTTAATTATCGATTTTGAAATAAAGGTCAGTTATTGCCTTTTGGAATTTATAATATGTAGTTATCAGAACTCCACATCGACATCGAGATTGTACATTTCCATTCTATTTGTGACAAAATAAGAGGATCTTTTCGTAGGAAGTCTTAAGAAAAGGGATTTGTTAGTTCAGGACATTCCGCACATAAACATAAAGACTTAAGCCACATTCATCCATTACGAGACCCGCAGTAATACTTTCATCTGAAAGAATTTTGTTAAAAAATATGGGAATACTAGCAATTATTCTTGGGACGCTGTTTAACTCTTCCGTGGTAACCTGTTGTGGTATTAGGATAAAAACTGTCCTTGCAAGTTTTTTTTATGATATTGGAAGGAAAAGAAACAGACGGATTTCCTGATAATAAAGAAATTTCCGCCGCCTAGAGACACCAAAGGTGGTAATGGAGCGTTGCCAACCTGAGGCCGGGATGTTAGGCCTCGAGCAAAAGTAATTTTACCGGCTACCTTACCCTCCGAACCGGAACACGTCATAACGTTATAGAGGCAGGAATAGGTAAGGCGGTGGTACCAGTCCGGGTAAGTCGCTGCGAAACTCTATTACCTAGTCATATGTCACGGTGTTAGTGACGGTAAGCCTACGCTCGCCTTTTATGAGCTGCCTGGCAGGAAGGCAGATGATCTGTTCTGCAAAGAAGCCCGGATCAACGATTTACCCCGAACAAATAATGTGACCTGAGATTTTTACGAGCATCTTTTTTATAAGTAACTAGCTGAACTGACAGACGCTGTTCTATCCTAACTATGAATGTTGAATTTTTTTTATATGATCCTTCCCCTGATAATATACATACAAAAAAAGAATTAGTGAAATTGGTCCATCCATTCACGCGAAATTTAATCCAATGGAAATAGAGATTCATTTTATATATAACATAACCATAGCTTACCCCCCAACCTACGGATAAGATGTTAAGTCTTTTGTTGTAAATTGGTTTACTGGCTTCTTCCCCTCGAAACTGAAGTCTGATTATTGATAAAACTGCTATCAAACATCAAGACTAACAATATTTTATTATAAAAAAGTAACTTTACGCCTATATCGGGGATCAAAAGATAGGCAGAGGTATAACCAGTGTTGCCAAACGTACGATTTAAATCGTATTAATATGACCTTTTTGGCTTTTGTACGATGGCATTTTCATAAACGTAGATAAAATATACGATTTTTTCAAATACTAGAATAAAGTAAGAAAAGAAATATCCAATTAAGTATATTTGTCAATTGAAAAATCACCAACAATCTGAAACTTAGGACGAGCCTTAAACTTTATTTTAGTGTTTTTTATGAAAGCATCTAATATTTTGTTATAGTATAATGCTATTGAAAATACGGGGATTCCCTGATTTTTAAACCATCGTATTCCGAAGTTATTTTACATTATAACCTTATTAGAAACAACATTAGATATAGCACTTCATTATTAGTTCAAACTTAATTTTTGTTTAAAGCTTGACTTATATTCCACTATTTGTATTTTCTAGTTTTGTACTAAATACGTAGTTCCTATTATGATCTTATTTTGTTTATGTGGAATAAATTACGAAATGTGGTTTTAGGAGTTAGAAAAGCAAGATAAAAAAAAACTGTGTGTGTACTTATGTACACGCGTTAGAAGTTATACTTCTTCGGCGTAATAAGATAAAAATCTTTTTAAAAACTAAAATGTTATCGATAGCTAACTTCATAGCTAACTTCATCATGTCGGTTTTTCGTGACGGTGTGCGCGCGCATCGTAAAAATTTACCCTCATAATTTTTTCCTAACGCGCCAAAAGAAGTATAACTTCAAAAATCCGTCCTTGCTTTTATATAATTTATATATTGCGGTGATAGAATATATATCTAAAGCTTGCTTAATGTCATTTTGTATACACGTCAAACATTAAAATTGGTTAAAAAATACCATCGCATTTCTCATTTCAACAATCTGCTTTTGTTTGATTGAAATTTTAATTCGTACTTTTTTTATTAGATTTATTGGTAAAATGCGATTTTTTCTAGTGTGTTGTACGAAAAAATAATGCCACATGTATGTGACGTGCATGTCATTTGTTTAATGTCAAATTTAAACAGTGTTTATTTAAACAAGCATCTAAATTTTTAACGCGGTGTGGTGGTAGCTATCTATTCAGTTTATAACAAGATATGAAACAGGTTTCATTTATTACACATATTTTCTGGGTGATCGAGTGTTGTCCTCTTCGTGTTTGGTTCCAGCAATACAGTTATAACCTAGTTCTGATGATGAAATGCTATGGATCAAGTAACCAACAGACTTGCACACGTTGTCTTACATTCTAATGATAAGATAGCAACGCATCAGTAACATTCATAGTGTCTGTAGAAAATGGATGTATCTTGCCATCAGGAAATCCACCTACTATCTCATTGAATAAAAAAAAATGTTAACCCAAGTGATTCCCACAGAGGAAGCATAAAAGTTGAGCGCAAATTTGAAAGATGGGTGAAACTTTTATTAGAATTGTAAAGCTTATAAAAGGCATTTTATTGGAAAAGTCACAAAACGTGGTGTATCTGAACATCTTTATGTAATGGGTATTTACAAAGGATTAGGTATAAAGGGTCCCTTAAACCAAACTTAATGTTAGTACTTTCGTGCTTCCAGAGTGTTTTCATGTGCATAGGAATGTTTAATATTGTTATGAATATAAGTTAAACAATATCAAATATTAGGAAATTATATAAGTTTCACTGGAACTTTAGAATTAATCTTTTTTTTTATTTCGTATTAAGCTAAAGACGGATTTCCTGTTTGGTTGGTTGAACTAAAGCAGGTTAATATATGAGTCTCCAGAGTTTTTCTTGGATTCAAAATTAAACATCCTTAAGTTCATTATCAATGAAAGCACAAGCTTATTCTAGTTTTCAAATGCAAAAAAATACAGTACGTAATACACACATGTATACCTTCATGCCAAATCCTATCTATATAAAGTATCAGGTATCACGATAATGTAAGACTTAGTCTGGCAGCATGACCGAAGCAAGCACACTTTAAATAAATCATTACAAATAACAACAGTTTCGGTTGAATACTGTGTAGAAACTATTATGTTATATAGACGCGCCAAAGTGCTTGCAGATGACATACATACATATCTTCACGCCAAGTCCCTTACGGGGTAGGCAGAGAGTATCGAGTGCCAGACCTCACGATCCTGACAAACCTGTCTTGCTTCCTTCACATTCATAACCCTTTTAATACAAACACGCCGGTTTCGGAGACTCTTGAGTCTTGACACCACCCTCGGATAATATCCGATTGATCTGATCGTGAAATGTCAGCCTTGGTCTCCTCGGGTACCTACATCTATCCACATTCGCATTGTATATCTGCTTTGTCAATATTTCATCTGTCATTCTTTCCACATGACCGAACCATCAGAGCATGCCCTTTCGCATTTTAACACCAACACTTTCTTTCAATCCAACTCTTTCTCGGATATCACTGTTACGAATGCGGTCAGCGAGCGTTACACCACAGATTTTCCGTAG
>NJDC01006987.1:19667-36124 GCA_002245475.1 Calephelis virginiensis | reverse complement strand
ACAAAAAAATCCACTGTTACTTGTAACTCAAAAACCACTCATCAGATCTTGGCCAAACTCAAATGGGACCTCACGAAAGAAAGGAACAATCGATGTTAGTTCATTTAGTACAGGTCCGAAGTAGTAGCTTTAAAAGACGGTTTAAAATTCTATTAAATGCACTAATTCAAAAAAGCTAGAGTATCCGTTAATTAAATGCTAATATAATAAGAAGACTAAGAAACGTTTTCATTTAATAATTGCGCATCGTTCCGGGTAGTAGATCTGAAATCCATTTAAAAGCTTCAGCGCTTTAGTTTTTGCTATGTTGCTGGGTATTTGCAGTATCAAGTAATATCCATAATGTCTGCAAACATTTATACTGGAAACTGTTTACTGTATTTAAATTAAAGTTTTTTGGTCTAAAAATAATGTGCTTTTACCCAAATAGCTTATAGCCTTCGCCCGCGTATTCTAGTTATTTAATATTTAGCTCTCCAACGCTACTTATTGAAATTTTGATATAGAAAATAGCCATAAAGTAGATTGAATAATAGGTCTAAAGTAGCTTTTGACCTTCTTCAAAGTTTAACATTTTTTTTTAATATCAAAATCAGTTCAGCAATTTTGGCGTAAAAACGGAACAAACATTTTCTCTTTCCTAATTTTACCTCCTGGAAATAGTAGGAAAACGTTATTGTCTCCACAATTTTATCTGCACTTATGTGAAATTCAACAGTATCTATCCAAAGTCATAGAAACCTCTAATAGATTTTTTTGGAAGTCTAGGAACACACATTTAGTAAATGTAGAATCAAAATTTTTAGCATTGAATGTCCCCGAAAAATCATTTAGGCCAAAATTTATGTCAATAAAGGTGACTTCACATTAAACGAACGGAATCCTCCATAATATTCGGAATAGTGGTATAAGCGATAACGTAAGGTGTAGAGCTGACCACAATTAAAATTCATAAGATAGGTTCAGGAGAAATAAAGTTTTTTTATATGTTCCGACTCAACATTAAGCTTATTTTCATTTCCTGTCTCATTGCTGTCGTTTTTATGTATATATATCTAACACATTATTTATTATTATTTCTGTAAGAAAATGAATAATTAGAAAATAAATCACTCAAAAATTAACTGTCATAAAATATTAAAATCGCCTATTGACGGTAAAAGTATTAGCCTAAAATACTATAAAATCAAATAATGTGTCTATTTAGATAAGATAATTAAATAAGTAAACTAAAACAAAACTTACTCATCTAAAAAGTTTTATACCATGTTATTCTGGAAATAATGAATTTAAAAGTAGTGGACCGAGCACAACCGTTCCGTAATAACATATTATGCTTAATACTCTATACGTCGACCATGCGTCTGAGCTACGCGTCATGGTACACATCTTGCAGAAGTAACTGAAGCAACCGCCCTTCCCTCTCATAACTGCTCACCGGCTTTGCACAGTAGTGCGCGCAGTACTCAATAATTATTTTGCCGTGATGTTATTTTTAAAATTGCGATATCTCTTAAGATGTTCATTTAAATCAGAGGTTCCCAAACTTATTTCATGTAACGCCCACTTTGAAAATCAGTTGTTTTGTAGCGCCCCCCCCCCCTCGTTTTTTTCTTGTCAATAACCTCAATAACATATTTGTTGCGCCTAGTTTAAAAAAAAACATTTTTTTCAAGATTTATACCGCCCCCCTCTAGGCTTCCAGCGCCCACAAGGGGGCGTTATCGCCCACTTTGGGAAAGGCTGATTTAAATCAAATGATGTAATTGGCAATTTTGTTTTAAATTAAATACTTGTGATGAATAACGTATTCCTTTGTATAAGGATTAATATCATGTTTAAGAAAAAAGATTATAGCGAGCTAGCCTTATAAGATAGAAATATGCTGTTTCTATCTTTGCTTTTTAGTAGAACTTTTAAAGGGAAACAGTTCTGCCATACATGATTTTTGTGACAGTTGAACTGTTTACGCAGCGTAGCGTGTGCTACGCAGCAAAAGCTCTAAAAAAAGAAAAAAGTCCCCCATTTGGGAACACTTCATTGGTGGACACTGCAAGAAATTTTCAAACCAGACCAGTAGTTTCAGAGATAAGCGCGTTCAAGCAAACAAACAAACTCTTCAATTTTTTAATATGAGTATAAATGAAATAAATCACAGGTGTATTAAAATCAAACACAGCTAAAATAGGATCCCGCTGGTGAAGATAATGATAAGATAGAAAATATGAAAAATATTGTATAATTCATGATTGTACAGAAAGAAGTTTACATTTTAATGTGATGAAAACTAAAGTAATGATGTTTGGTTTGTGAATAAAATTGTATATCTTGGTTACGCTAGGGATGGAAGGTACACCGCGGATGTAGAATAGTGAGTATGTTCAGGAAATAATGTGAATGGAGCGCTGTGTAAGCTATTTCTTTTTGCATAATTCTGTGCTTATCCCAACGTCGTTGCACAGAAACGAGAGTTGGGTACATCAAAAAAACATGAGAGTACGATAAATGCGGTCGAAGTGAAAGCGTTATGGAAAATCTCTGGTGTAACGCTCGCTAGCCGCATTTATAACAAGATAACTGAAAGAGTGAGAGAAAGAAAGTGTTGGTGTCAAATAAGAAAGGACATGCTCTGGTTCTGACATATAGAAAGAATGACAAATGAAAGATTGACAAAGCAGACATACAATATAAATGTGGATGGATGGACCCAGGGAGACCAAGGTTGACATTTCATGATGAAATCGCTCGGGTATTATCCAAAAGTCTCCAAAACCAGAGTGTTTGCAAGAAAATGGTAATGAATGTGAAGGAAGCCAGGTAGGTCTGCCAGGATCGTGAGGTTTGGCACTCGATATTCTCTGCCTACCGCATAAAGAACTTGGTGTGAAGATATGTATGTATGTATAATTCGAAAAATGTGTATTCAACAAACCTTCTAGGTTTTTAAAAACATCACCAAGGGTCCCGAACAAATACGATTATTTATGAAAAGTAACCTTGAAATAGGTGACATAAGTCGGAAAATATCATTAGTTTTGTTTTTATGAAATACGATTTCAAAAATCCACAAGGTTATTCTAATAATAAGATGAATCTAAAAGTATCGTCGATGTTATTGGTTCGTTTCTTTCCTTTGGCAGGGTGTTAGGAATTATGTGCAAGACTACTGGCTCTTCTCTCTCTATCTCTTTCATTTGTTTATTTTTCTCGGATTTACGCCTCTACGTCTGGATTGATATCGTAATTAGATTTATGGGTTCACTATTTGGAAACGTATATTGACTGTTTTTATTACAATAGATTACGTGAATATTTACTTTGGAAGGGCGACAAATAAACTTGATAAAATTGCGGTAAAATGAGAAAGTTGTGGGAAAACAAAATTGTCAATTTCCTTGTTACAGTTTTGACAAAAATATAAGAGCCATTAAGCTAGGTTACTACTGGAGATTACACTCTTAACAAAGACATAATGTCAAATTCCCAATATAGTTGAAAACAAAACATAGGCCGGTAAATTAGAGAGAGTCAGCAATATTTAGAAATTGACATCAATAGTGTTACTTTTAAATCTCAATTCTTAATAAATTGGAAATTAAAATAGGATTTTTCATTTTAGGCAGCACTGAACACAGTACGGACTAAATTATTTTATCGTATTTGTTAATTGTTTTTGTTTTTTTGGAAATAAATGTTAACAATCTATTAGTACTGTGTTTTTAATAGTACCGATTCTTTATCCGAATAATCCGATTCCAATTTGAATATAATCGAGATTCAAGAGTCGTCCTACTGGTCTTTGTTAAAAGTATTCTCCAGAAGTAATATAGCTTAATGATAAGAGCCATAATTTTTAACACGTTTCGGCTCGTCAATCCAGAAGTACAAAAACTTCAAGTTATGGTACCGGATATTTCATAATTTCTCAATAAAACTTTTGAACTACAACATAGACACGGATTGAATTTAAAATGAAGAAAGTTTCATAATCACAAAACGGAGTGTAAAATTTCCAAGTCCAGTAGCGAGTGAGAGATTTCATTCAATTCTTTGCTGTTACATATTGTATAAAAGGCTATAGGAATCTCATAGAAAGTTATTTCTATCATTGGTTTACGGTTTGTTTAGCTACAAAACGAGAACAGACGATTAGGCACGCATACGAAAATGTAAACGCCTTGTTTTGATGTATTCGAGACAGCATTAAGGGTACGTTTAGATACACAGCTAACAACTGGCCGGGATTTGTGAAAGAAAAACCATTACGTGACGTTTCCTGAATAAACCCAAACAAGCCGTTCCAATTACCCCGCGTAGGTCCCGGATTCCTTCGAATTATATAGGACAACTGCTTTCTTTTAAACAACTCGTAGAAGACGAGTTATGGTTAGTTTGAGTTAGTATCTTCACGCCCATATCCCCGAAGAGGTAGGCAGAGGTACAACCAAGGCACCCACGACTAGCCGAAGACACTAAGTCCCACAATGTGATAGGTGGCAAGCCTATCGCCAACCGGGCGTATTTCCATTCCCGACCAACATTTTTAATTAGAAAATTGGAAAAATCCAATTTTCTTTGTGTTGGCCGACCCGGGATTCGAACCCGGGACCTCATGCAGTCAAGTCCAACATCTGAACCGCTAGACCACAGAGGCCACAGTTACTGCCACTATTAATGTAGCCAACAACTATTTAAAGGCAAATTCCTAATGTTGAATATTTCTTTAGAAACATATTAATTTTGCTATTTATAAATAAGTAATTAATAAATAAGTACGGTCGGTTGTCATCTTCATTTATTTTTCACTAACAACTGACTAACTAGGTCCTGCTAGTCAAGGTCATATTCTTACGAAGACTCATCAATATTGACCACCGGGCACCAATATCAGTGTGCCGGTAAACCTTATCACACAATGTTGGCAATGTATTATGATCTCCTATGATGTTTATAGACGACTACTGATATAAAATTGTGGTTTTACAACTATTATAAGACAATCCTTAAGAAGTAAATGTGAAAACCTTGACAAGTTGTTTATTATTATAATAGTATTGAAATTAAAATCAGGAAAATATTCTAATGCTAAATATCAATTCGAATTTAAGTGACAAGTTCTGGCAACGCTGGTCTCGGGGAGCTTGTAATAAAAGAGTTAAATACTGTTTCCACGACCAATATTTACGTCTAAAATTCAAATCCCATTGTTGTTCTCATAATCTATTAGACGGTCAAACTATTTTATTTCCTTTACAAGGTCTCAAATGAATTAAAATTTGTCTATTCTAAATAATCATTTCATAGTATAAAACACCGACAACCGCTGGGGAAGAAAGGTTCTCGAGTGGAGGTCCCGCACCGGAGGACATAGCGTAGGACGACCTCCCACCCGGTGGACTGATGATATGGTCATAGTCGCGGGAGTCGCTGGTTAGCGGCTGGTGACCATGACTTGTGGCGCTCTTTGGGGAAGGCTCTTTTCCCCGTGTTGGTCCGGGCTCCTTTGTAGAATAGACCATCTGCCTTCCTTGCTAGGCAGCTCGTAAAAGGCGAACATAGGCTCACCGTCATTAACACCGTGACATCTGACTAGGTGGTAGAGTTTAGCAGCGACTCGTCCGGATACCACCGCCTTACCTATTCCTGCCGCCATAACGTCATGACGTGTTCCGGTTCGGAGGGTAAGGTAGCCGGTAAACTTACTTTTGCTCGAGGCCTAACATCCCGGCCTCAGGTTGGCAACGCACCATTACCACCTTTGGTGTCTCTAGGCGGTGTGAATTTCTTAACATCAGGAAATCCGTCTGCTTGTTTGCCTCCCAATATCATAAAAAAAAGGCCTATGTCCAGCAGTGGACGTCCTCCGGCTGATGATGATAGGATAAAACAAAGTCGCTTCCTCGGTCCTTATGTCCCTTTGTATGCTTAAATCTTTAAAACTGCGCAACGGATTTTGTTGCGGTTTTTTATTAAAGTGATTGAAGAAGAAGGTTTAAATACTATATATTAAATAAAACATGCATAATTTATACCTGGGCGAAGCCGGGCGGACCGCTAGTTAAGAATAAATTACTGATTCATCATACGAGTACACACTTCTACCCTATTAGATAGGTAAAATTCCTTTTCAATAACGTAGCCTCGTACCTTTAGAAATCTTCCATTCAAATTACTTTAAATCATAGTAGACACATAAACTTTCGCACACATAATATCAGCACAGTTCGAATTCAGAATCAAGTCTAAAAGCTAGCTTAAGATGACCTATACATCAAAATGTTCCTGCACATTCCAGTTTGCAAGTTATGAAAGTTGGGCCAATTATCCTGAGAGTTGTTACCTTGTAATTTCTGAGCTATAAACTTATGACCTGGAAAAATAAACTTGGAAATAAAAGTTTATAGTTTCATATGAAAAAAATAATCAATTAAATCGATATCCTCATGCCTATAATTAACGTTACATTTTGTCTTTTATACCTTTTCCTATCCCTTAGCTAGCCGGGTTTTTTTTTATGATATTGGAAGGCAAACATGCAGACGGATTTCCTAATGATAAGAAATTCACGCCACCTAGAGACACCAAAGGTGGTAATAGTGCGTTGCCAACCTGAGGCCGGGTTTCGAGCAAAAGTAAGTTTACCGGCTACCTTAACCTCCGAACCGGAACATGTCATGACGCTATGGCGGCAGGAATAGGAAAGGCAGTGGTACCAATCCGGGTGAGTCACTGCGAAACTCTACCACCTAGTCAGATGTCACGGTATTAGTGACCTTAAGCCTATGCTTGCCTTTTACGAGCTGCCTGGCAGGAAGGCAGATGGTCTGTTCTGCAAAAGGAGTCCGGACCAACACGGGGAGAAATATTCTTTGTCATTTCGTCTGACTGAAAGAATCTAAAAATAGGTAAAAACGTGTTTTGCTGCACATTTTAATTATTTACGACTAGAGCTTTAAATAAATCTAGAATTTAAAATGTTATTACGTGTAAGTAAAATAACATGTATTGGTTTATAAGTATTAAGTCCAATTAGTACCCTCGAAGCTCGTGTTTTACCCTTCTAATTAACTAGCGCGGTTGTTGGACATGTTCCCTGGAGTTATAGAGTTATAACATTAGTTATCTATATATAAATGTAAAAAGATCTGTGTCTGTACAATAACACCTATTTTAACACTAAATTAACTTATGAGCGTCAATTTTACAATTTAATCTGTCTCAAAACCGGGACACGTAAATGACAAGTATACAAAACTCGTCTCCATAAAATTAGAAAATCCTTTTTGGGTTAATGAATATGTTTCTACAATAAGTTGCCCATTGATATTAGAGATCTACCTTTAAATACGTTTTAAAAATGTAAAAACGCAAAATTATATAAGAAAGGCTTGTATAAGGTCTCTGAGTATTTGGAAGACGAATATGCTTGGGGATAGAAGTTTCAATCTCCCACTGCAATTTGTAATGTGATTTGTTGTACCTTTTATTTAAGTTAAAGTAAGATTGTAATTTATATTTTTAATCTAGTTTATATTGTAACTATTATTATTGAAAAAAGACAAGCCCGCTAAGTTTCTTTCGCCGGATCTTCTCTGTGTGTGGCCGCCATTCCGATCCGATGGTAGTATATAAAAATATCGACAGGCGCAAGTACCACTTGTATGGTTCACGTAAATAAAGTTTTTTTGATTTATTGATTGACAAGTACTGGGCCACGCTGGTAAAGATTGCCTAAGCTGAGAGTGACACGCCCTACTATTTTTTAAAAGCTTTTATTTAACTTGCAATATATGTATGTTAGTTCGGGTGGAATCTTTGAACTCAATTTAGAAGCAGATATCTTCAACCGATTGAGCTGAAATTTTGTATACACGTTTAATTTGAATGACAATGTACGATAACCAATATGACGTCATTCTTAATCCAATATGGCGGACAATTCAAGAGTGCGGAATAGTTATTTTTAATGTACTTTTACAACATGGGGTATCAAATGAAAGGGATCGTTGAGAGCGCTTCGAAAAATAATTTGACGGCATTCTAAATCCAATATGGCGTATCATCCAAGATGAAGGAACAGTTATTTTTTGATGCACTTCTACAATTCGGGTATCAATTAAGAGAGCTCATTGAGAGCAACTCGAAAAATAATGTGACGTCATTCGCAATCCAATATGGTGGACTACTTAAGATGACGGAATGGTTATTTTATTGCAGTTCTACAATACGAGTTTCCATACGAAAGGGTTTGTTGAGAGCAACTCGAAAAATAATGTGACGTCATTCTAATTCCAATATAGCGGGCCATCCGAAATGGAGGAATAGTTATTTTTAAAGCATTTCTACAATATGTGTATCAAATGAAAGGGATTTTCCGAAAATAATGTGATATCACTTTAAATCCAATATGGTGCACAATTAAAGTTTTTTTTGTGCTTTCCTACAATGAAAGGGTTTGTAATAAAAAAAATGTTTGAAACATTTTCGAAGCCAGTTACATCGATTGATTGACTTTGATTTGTGTGATTTGGAGGGACGGACGTCCTCAACATTGATCTGCAACCTTTCTAGGAGAAATCAAACCCGGACCTATGTTTCGTCAGGCTCAAGTAAGTTATAAGCTGAAATAATAATAATAATAATAATGGCACATTCTTCCAAACACCCAAGTCAGGGTAAGGCCGTGCTGAAGGCTGAGTGACATCGGGGTTTAACGACGTCATAAAAGTACCACGTCAAGGCACCTGGGCGAACACTGTTCTATATTAGCTTTTACCCTTCTAAATGGTTTTCCCCTGTGTTGGTCCAGGTTTCTTTGCAGAATAGACCATCTCCCTTGCTGTGCCAGGCAGCTCGTAAAAGGCGAGCACAGGCTTACCGTTACTAAAACCGTGCCGTGTGACTAGGTGGTAGAGTTTCGCAGCGACTCGCCCGGATTGGTACTACCTTGGTTGGTACCTATTCTTATCGCCATAACGTCAGCGCTCGCCGTTGACGTTTTCCGGTTCGGTATTTAAGGTAGCCTGTAAACTTACTTCTGCTCGAGGCCTAACATCCCGGCGCAGGTTGGTAACGCACCTTTGGTGTCTCTAGGTTGCGTAAATTTCATACCATCAAGAAATCCGTCTGTTTGTTTGCCTTTCAATTACATAAAAAAGGGAGATCTGGAATGCTAGACCTGTAGGGTAAAATGACTAGGTCTCCTTGTTGAAGAACGGGATTATTCGAAATTAACCGACAAACGACCTTGAAACAATTATGCCTGGAATGAGATGAACAGACTAAGAAACGCCAGCCAGAAAACCAGCGGTAACTAAAAAGTGCAAAATAAATAAAAATGAAACATCTTTTTTAGAATAAGCTTTTATTTAATTGCTCTAAAAAGAAGAAAATAAGATTTTTTTCTTTAAAAATACTAGCTATGAATTTACAACCTCATTATACACAACTTATATGACCATAAAAGCTTGTCGTGGTGATCAATATTTAATTTTAAAAAAAAGTATCTTCACGCCTATATCCTCGAAGAGGTAGGCAGAGGTACAACCAAGGCACCCACGACTAGCCGAAGACACTAAGTCCCACAATGTGATAGGTGGCAAGCCTATCGCCAACCGGGCACATTTCCAATCCCGACCAACATTTTTTTTTTAATTAGAAAATTGGAAAAATCCAATTTTCTTTATGTTGGCCGACCCGGGATTCGAACCCAGGACCTCATGCAGTCAAGTCCAAGACCCGGACCGCTAGACCACAGAGTATATTTAATTTAATTGAAAATTAATTAATTTAAACTTAGGGGATTTTACAAAACTCAATAAGTTGGTACCTAAGCGTTGGTTGGTACGCAAGAAAATCGCGCGACAAGCTTCTATGGCAGAGGTTCCCAAACTTATTTCATGTAACGCCCACTTTGAAAATCAGTTGTTTTGTAGCGCCCCCCCCCCCTCGTTTTTTTCTTGTCAATAACCTCAACAACATATTTGTTGCGCCTAGTTTAAAAAAAAAAAACATTTTTTTCAAGATTTATACCGCCCCCCTCTAGGCTTCCAGCGCCCACATGGGGGCGTTATCGCCCACTTTGGGAAAAGCTGTTCTATGGTCTTATAATAATGGTGTATAATGTGGTTGTAAGTTCATAATTAGTATTTTAAAAGACAAAATGTTATTCTCTTTTTTTAAGAGCAATTAAATAAAAGCTTATTCAAAAAAAGTTTTTTTTTATTTTAATTTATTTAGCTTAGTTATTGCGAAACATCTTAACTGTGTGCGTGTAATTTTTTTCGAGAATTGCAATCTGTAAGCGTACAGATCTGCATGTTATCTGCAATACATTTCGTTTAAAGAAATACTATTTAAACACTATCTAAATAAATATATATGAAAGAAAAACGTCTGCCCTGTATCGTGGTAAATTTATAAACTAGTTAAACAACAAATAAGATGAAATTCGGGGAAATGTAACAGATACTTAGGTGAAAGCCCAAATAGAAGAAGTTTTATCCTTTAAATATGCTCGAATGCCTAAATACGACGGTGAGGCGCATTATTTCGGCTTTAATACCTAATCTCTTGTGTTGGTTCGAGTCTTCTACGTAGCATGTAGTCTATCTGACTTTCAGTCACACACCTCGTAAAAAGGGAACAAAACCAGAGAGACAACTATCTGTAATGCTTTGTTGCAATTCTTCCGGATAGGGATCTACCGCCTTACGCATTCCTGCCTCCATAATGACAGTAATGTTTCGGTCGGGAGGGAAGAGTAGCTGGTAGACTTGCACAATTGGTCTTACACCACAGGATAGCAACGCACCTACATGATCTGTGGTGTCTACAGGCCTGAGCCTCATCCCATAAAATAATGTTAAAGTTAGAACGCCGTTTCTTAGCTCCATATTTATTATACCGCATGTCAGGAAAAATACCCAATCATTTTATCAATTTTTCAATACATACAATTTAATTACAATTTTAGAACATACAAGTTCCGAAAACAAAGAATTTTCTTTTTATTTACTCTTGAAATGTTGAACCTAATCAAGTCGAAGATATTTATTAAACCGACGTTGGAAAGTATATTTTGAGTTTAAGTTTAAAATTGTTAAACTTAAACTCAAAATAAATTTGTTTTGTAGGTTATCTCATACCTAAAACAAATTAATTAATAATTTAAATAACAACATTGTAATAGTTTCATGTTGAACGGAAAAAGCCACGGGCACAACTTATTTGTAATATGTATCTTGCACCATGTAATTCACTAAGTAATATACCTTCCCATGGACTTATACGCTTACTGTTTTTTATTACATTATCTATGGTTAGAGGGTAGTAAGTATCTGTTCAATATCAAGGCTAAAAGATTAAAATTGTCTGCGCCAGATATATATTCACCACATATTTATTCCCCGTATAGCTGTGATAGATGAGTTTCTTGACAGTGTGTGTCGTAGCATAATTGAAGAATATGGCATACCGTGATGTGTCTAATCTATGATTTTAAAAGAAGACCGTATATGCGTCATGTACAGCAGAAGTCTAAAAAGTAACAAATTTTATGATAGTAAATGCAAAAAGAGTCTAGGAGTATATACAATAATTATTAATAATTTTTTTGCTAATCTAAGGACTATTGAGGTAAGTTTATTAACCAATCGAAACTGGGATACAAAAGTTCAGATGCTATACTATCAAAAAAAAGCAAGGCATTGCTGCCAATATGTGTACATGGTAGAGTCCTGGAAATCGTTGGTTGAAGCACACCTTAAAATATCTCTCCGTTTCTATCATCATTCCTATACCTTATATATCAAAGTGTTATTATCCAGGGTACTTTATATTATTAATTGATAATAAATTAAAAATGCTTTTTTCATAATCCCTGTAATCATTGCTTCTTCAGTTCTAGTTTCACTAATCTAGCTTATAAAAATCTGTAATCGTATGATTGGATATATCATGGATAAGTCCCTATTGTACATATGAACTACAACATATGGAATGTTAAGTATAAACGATGGATGTGCTATGTTAATTTATCAAAGTGATGCTTCATAGATAAGTGTTCTTGACTTAATTTCATTTCTAAAGATACACAACATTTGACTCAGAATCGTTAAAACAAAAAACTTATTTATTATTACATATTTTACAACTTTATAATTTAATCATAGTACTCGAGTTAAAATGAGAGAAGGTCACCTAGGTTCATATCATTCAGCTTTATTATGGAGGAAGAAAACGAACAAGTGATTAACCTGATGGAAAGTGATCTCTGCAACCATGAAATTCCAAGGGTCACAGTTATGTCGCCGTCATTTTAGAAACTAGCAGGACCTTTTTTTGAAGGTCCACAAGTTGTAATGTTTCGGAAGCATTTCTTACGGTATTGATATTACAGTGAAGCAGTGCGAGATAGAACAGAAGTATCTTACGAGATTGGCAGAGCGTATCGAGTGCCAAATCTCACGATCCTGTTAGACCTGCCTGGTATCCTCCGTATTCATTACCCTTTTCATACAAACACACTGGTTTTTGGGACTCCTGACACCACCCTCATATAACACCCAAGAGATTTGATAGCGGAATGTCAATTTAAGTCTCCCCGGGTACCTACATTCATCCATATTTGCATTGTATATCTGCTTTGTCAATCTTTCATATGTCATTCTTTCCACATGACCGAACCAGCGACACATAACCTTTTTCATTTTAACACCACCTCTCAATCATACTCAACCATATTCATCCTACTCTTATGATTTTTCTGACATACTCAACTCTCGCTTCCATGCAAAAACGTTCGGCACATAACCTTTCTCATTTTAACACCACCTCTTTCAATCACACTCTTTCTCGGTTCTCGCAGTTAAGAATGCAGTCAACGAGCGTTACAATACTGATTTTTCGTAGCACTCTCATTTCAACTTTAGATAATCTACAAAGGAGCCTGGACCAACACTTTCCCCGTGTTGGTCCGGGCTCTTTTTTAGAAGAGACCATCTGCCTTCCTACCAGGCAGCTCGTAAAATCAATAAATAATAATAAAACAGGCTTAACGTCACAAACACCGTGACATCCTTCTAGGTAGTAGAATTTCGCAGCAACTCGCCCGGATTGGTAACACCGCCTTATCTGTTCCTACCGCCATAACGTCAGTGCTTGCCGTTGACGTGTTCGGGTCCGGAGGGTAATGTAGCCGGTAAACTTACTTTTGCTCGAGGCCTAACATCCTGGCCTCAGGTTGGCAACGCACTATTACCACCTTTGGTGCCTCTAGGTGGCGTGAATTTCATACCATCAGGAAATCCAACAGCTTGTTTGCCTTCCAATATCATAAAAAAAGTGGGTTGCATTCCGGGAGTGCCGGCAGAAGTGAAAACTTGAATATTAACGTTGTGCATTTTTGATATTTTGGATTGGTTAGCTTTAATTATCAGTATGATAATAGGTACTATTATTTATGTGGTAGAATACAATATTCATTTATTGCGCTATCGTACACAAACACGACAACAAGAACATTCGCGCAAGCGCCCTGCGTTGTCTTATTCGCGCAAGCACTCTGCGCCGTCTTACGAAATTTCAGGTGACGTGTCCTGACGCGAGTTTAGAAGTTTTTACCCATTCCAAAAAAAGTGCGCAACGCCGCTAAACAAATTTTTACTTAAAAAAAAAACATAAGCACAGTATTATGCAAAGTGATTCTAGACCCTTTACTGAAAATCTCGAATTCAAATAGCTTGTTGGGTAAGCTCCATTCACACTGTTCCTCCCACACGCTCTTCTTTCCATATCCAAAGTGCTTCTTCCATCCCTGCTAAAATCACAACCTATATAATTTCATTTACTTATTTCAACACTACATTGTCAACTAAAAGCCTTACATTCATTCTGGCTATATCTCTCTCAAACACCATTATTTTGATTTTTGTCGTCTTCAAATCTAAGCCCTTTTTTAAGCGTATTCATTACCACAGATTTCTTTTTTTCCTATTAGACTAAAACTATGTAAAACAGAAAATTAAAAAATAGTGATTTGAAATGCCTAAATAGTTAGGATTTAATATATGTCCAAGTTTTTTTAATTCACGCCTCTCGCCTTAAACCTGTATTAAACATACATATCTACCACACATAATATGATAGATAACATACCAAAATTCATTAAGATCAGATCAAAATCACTTAAGTTACCGTCGAACATACTAACAAACATACAACCGCAATCCCATCGGAATACAGAGACCTTCACATGCTACGCTCGTTCGGTCAATTAGATTTTGTACCCGAAATTCCAACAGCAACCCAACAACGTGGAATCCCTTTGAATATGCACCGATATTCAAACGATTGAACATGCTAAAGCATGGGCTTATGAACACAATGTAGTCATTATTGTTTCAGGAGTCAGCCGTAAGCAAACGTATTGGTTTAGCTGGGCTATTCTGTATCTTTTTAGTTATGATCACTGGGTAAAGTGTACATCAAATAGCTGTCAAATGACGTGTTTTGTATTTGCTATCTCCATTGTATTAAGTTGGCCACAGGATATAGCAAATATAAAACACTTCATTTGACAGCTATTTGATGTACACTTTATCTAGTGATTATGACTGAAAAGATACGGAATCAGCACTCTGGACTTTGCACAGTAACGTAGCCCCAATTCAATAGTAAACACTTGCCCTAGGTTAACTTTTTTCATAAATTACTAGCTCCTTCGGCGTACCTCGTTTCACCCGTTCAGTTCGTATTGGAAAAAATAGAATATTTTTCCCAGTTTCCTCGAAAATATCTTATCATGGAAAACTATCTTTCTCCTGGTTCTAAGCTACTTCTTCATTAAAATTCGGCATCGAAATCGGTGCAGCCATTCTTAAGTTAAAAATATGGTAACTAACACGATTATCTTCTATATATATCTTATATATAGAAGATAATATTAGACAACAGATGAATTCATAATGGTATGGACGACCGTCGCCTATTGACATCATAGCTATTGTTAGTGCATGGCTATATAATGGGCGAGATGTTCAGCCAGGTGTGCAAGTCTACCGGCTACTCTTCTCTATTGCACAGTGACGCTACGACAACAAGAATAGATAATATTTTAACTTGACACTTTTCCCTGAACTTGGGGTCAGTTTTCACAAATCCTATTAATATTATAAATGCGAAAGTTTGTAAGTATGGATGTATGGATGTTTGTTACTCTTTCACGCTCGAATGGCTGAACGGATTTGTCTGAAATTTGGAAGACAGATAGATTGTGACCTGGATTAACATATAGGCTATTTTTAATCCCGATCGCACACCGGGTTTTTGTTAAAACGCGGGCGAAGCCGCAGGTAGCAGCTAGTTTTGAATAAAGTTTTTGTCATCGAATGTATTTAAATCCGCCACCATATTCTCTCGCTATCGATGCTCATCAACTGGGGCTAAGACATATTAAATCCCTTAATTAAAATTTAGCTAGCTTTTCGTGACTTATTGAAAGTCCAACAGATTGTTATTTCCACTAAACTATCATACCTGCAACAATACCTTAAGTTTAAAGGGCTGCTACAACCTGTTTTATGTACATTCCAAAGGTAGAAACGTTTGAAGTTTTCTTTTTCTTTCTTTAGGTTTTGGCAATCTCGTTAGTATTTTGCCATTAGTCAAGTAGAAATTTGCATCAAATTTTATATCAATTATAATTAATCATCAGTCATAAGGCGTCAGTAAGTCATGTCAGGCTCTTGGGTAAAACGGTGGCCTTTTTACACAAGCTCATGGAATGAGATTTGGCGGCAACAAGGAAATATACGATACGCTAATTTCTTCATGATTATTTCATTTGTGCACTTTCACTGAACAAAATTGTACGAAATGCCACCAAAATTAACTGATTTCACTCAAAATTAACACGAAATTCAATAATTATGAAAAAACTTCGACCATCTTTTCTCTCGATGGCGCCAAAACTCCACGTTTGAAGTTTGAAGTTCAATTTTTATGTTGGTAGGGCTGAGATAGGGTTGCCAACCTTCCCGTTAACTACGGGACAACATCAAATGTCTAAGATCTTTAGAGATGTCTCAGCTTATAGTGTGTACGTAACACGAAATATCCCGGTTTTCAGAAGTATGTAAACTGGCACATACAATTTTGCTGTTTGCGAATTAAAAAATCTCCTGAAGCACGAAATCACAATAAAAATGCTCATGATATCTCAAGTTATGTGTAGTTTTCATGATAGAGTGTAAAATACATTATAGATTTTATTAATTTAGCTACGTATTTTACATTTTTCTCATTATCATTTACAAAGAAAAATGCATTTTTTTTTAACTCTTAACAAAATAAGTCCCATCCCGCTTTATAAATCATTGTCCTACGTTTGAAACTATCATTTCCTGCAAATTCGTAAAAAGAACTCGGCAAGTCTAGTCCGAAAGAATGGTGACCCT
>NJDC01006987.1:0-15694 GCA_002245475.1 Calephelis virginiensis | reverse complement strand
ATCGTTCCCCTGATGGTTGTAGATAACAATGGCGTATTGTCTGTAGACACCATAGATATGAAGTGTGCGTTGCTGTCATGTAGCCTGTTTGTTTGGCCAATTGTGCAAATGTACTTTCCTCAGTGGGACACGACACTATCATTATGGTGGCTGGAAGGGGAACGGTGGTGGATCCTTATCCGGGCAAGTTGCTTCATAACATTTTACAATCCGTAATGTAGTTGATAATAACTGATTTATTTTACACGAATATACATAAAAGAAAGTCGTGTTAGCTACCTACACTATTTATAACTCTAGAGCGGCTGAACAGACGACAGGAGACAGATTATTAGGATACATTTTATCCCGTTCGATTGCTTTGAAACTAGAAAAAACAACATTTTATTTTTTCCCATACAAACTGAATGGGTGAAACGAAGTTCGCCGGAACAGCTAGTAATGTATATATGTGTATGTATTTCATGTACATGTAATGTGTGATTGCCTCCCCTAGCCACAGTTTATATGGTCTTTCTGTAAAGAGGACCGGGCCAACACGGGGAAATTCTCTAAGGGAATATTTTTCATTAAAATTATAAATAGTTTTTATACCTCTTTTTGTAATACAGGAAAACTTTTTAGCCCCTCAAAATTTTCCCGAAGAATTTCGTAAGAGGTAATCTATGAAAATAACTAAAATATATTATTAAAACTTTTTCACAATTGTTCCAAATTCTTGTTTTTTTAACTGCGAAAGTTGCTGAACTTAGACTACTTCCAAGCTACGAAGGTTATTAATTTAATAACTATTCAAGTTATTCAATGTCGTGTTCGGCCAATTATCATTCTATAATGTATACTCGACCTTTAAAATGTAGAAGTTAAGTATAGTTAAGTAAAAAATATCTATAAAATACGAAAATCGCATAATCAAATTCTGTATACAGAAACATTTCTCCTAAAAAAATATTCGACAGTATGTATACGATTAATTATTTAATGGTTGAACAATGTCGTCATACAAAGGCTTGGCTTTTGACAGTGACAAGTAATCTATGTTCGGAAACTTTGCTAATACCGCGACGAACTGTTTAGACATTCAATTATACAGAAATTTTGTTTGAATAAAGTCTATGATTAGGAATTAATCATAAACCATTTTTTAACGCGAGAAATAAACGCCACCTATATATGAAAGATGATATTTTAGTACTGTTGATGCTACGCATTTAGAAAAAAAAAGGTGTTAAACTAAACTACAAAGTACCAAGCTGAGCCATCTGCTATATTCAATTCAATTATACAGAAATTTTGTTTGAATAAAGTCTATGATTTAGAATTAATCATAAACCATTTTTTAACGCGAGAAATAAACGCCACCTATATATGAAAGATGATATTTTAGTACTGCAGATGCTACGCATTTAGAAATAAAAGGTGTTAAACTAAACTACAAAGTACCAACCTGAGCCATCTGCTATATTTACAATATATACAAGCCTAAATACAAGATCACATCATATGTAAAGCCTATTGCATTAGGTTACCGACTACATTCTCCAATAAACTGTGATATAATATCAAGCAACTGACTTTATTACGATGGTGACGAGGCTACAATATCAGTTCGGCAAATTTAAATTACCAGATTGTTCAATATATAGGTGATGAAGTTGTCAAATACTATACCAAATAACCTATGGTCTAACATGTTGTTTTTAAATCTTGTTTTGAAAAGAAAAGAAAAGAAAAAATATTTATTTGCGGAATATGAGTGTTACAAAGATGTTACTAAATTATTTAGGCGTTTCTACATATTCTACCAAGTTGTGGTGTGCAAATATTTTAATAGTTATAAATTAAATTAGTTATTTTATTTATTTACTTACTGTTTAAACACTGTTTATAGTATTGATTACATGACTATTTATTAATAAAAACAATTTTTAGAATATAAATTAAATAAAAAGAGATCGCCTCTGTGGTCTAGTGGTCCGGGTGTTGGGCTTGACTGCATGAGGTCCCGGGTTCGAATCCCGGGTCGGCCAACAAAAAGAAAATTGGGTTTTTCCAATTTTCTAATTAAAAAATGTTGGTCGGGATTGGAAATGTGCCCGGTTGACGATAGGCTTGCCACCTATCACATTGTGGGACTTAGTGTCTTCGGCTAGTCGTGGGTGCCTTGGTTGTACCTCTGCCTTCCGCTTCAGGGATATGGGCGTGAAGACACTTTTTTATTTATTTTTTTTTAAATTGATTTATCCCTATCTACCGTAAACTACCACCGTTTCCAAACCTAGCCAGACAGGAGAAGAAACGGCGAAACAAACTCCTGAGCACCCAATATTCTGCAATTAAATTAAACATATTAGAAATACTTTATTATTTATTCTTATCTGCAAGAAAATAATAATTTTTCTCTAAAAGTAAGTTGAATACCTTTTTTCGAAATCTGTTTAATGGAAGTGATTTAAGATTATCAGGAATTTGGTTGTATATACGAATGGATACGTGTATTGCATGGCAATACACGTTATTTTTGTAAATGTTGAGTCTTTAGTTAGGCACATGTAGTTTCTCACTATTTCTAAAATGAGACAAACCTAGGAAATCAGCATTTGTATGAAACAAATCATGATGTTTTTTTACAAATACACATACAGCCAATATATATATAAACAAGGTAAAGGCAATATTTTAAGTGACTTAAAAAGTGGCTTGCATGAATGTAATTGATTGACGCTACATATAGCACGTATACACTTCTTCTGAACTTTAAAGAGTCTAGTTAATTCTACAGAATTCCCCCAAATAGGAATACCATAATGCAAAACGGAAGAAATGTACCCGTGATAAGCTAACAGAGATGCCTTTACTCCTGACACTTCTCTAATTCTTCTGAACACATATACAAACCTATCGATTTTATTGCATAGTGAATCAATATTCGTTTTCCAGTTACAAAATTTGTCGATTTTTATTCCTAGGAATTTAGCACAATCTATATTTTCAATAAGAGTATTATTTAAAATAACGTCTAACTTTTTAGTATCTCTATAATAATGTGCTTGAAATTCAACTATTTTTGTCTTCGTAAGATTTATTTTTAGGTTATTTTCATTTAACCATTCTGTCACTTTACTTCTGTCACTTTATTTGTGTTGCAGTTATAATGGATTAAATAAAAAAACTGAATTGTTCTAACCGCAATGTAAACATGATATTGTGATTAATACACAAATCTCTGCTTTTATTGGGAATCAAACCGAGACATTGCAATCGAGGTCGAGATCCTATGAAGTTATATATCCTAGGTTTTTCTTCCACGTTATAAGCTTAAATGTCGTTTATGAAGCCATTTGTATTATCAACAATAATTAATTTAAACACAATCTAATAGCACTATCGGAGGCTTATAATATGAATCGCATTATATTTTAATACATAAATGCATACATTAATCCATCGTTACTATTGTGGATGCCGTTGCTTCGCAAAATTAGATTGAAAGTTTAGTGTATACCAAAATCATTAACAAAGTACAGGCTAAATTAGTCCCTACCACGTGGTGTTAAGCTTTAAAACTTATTGCAGCACGAGGTTTTAGGTTTAGTTAAAATGGCTCACACTTGCTCAGGCAAATGGAAATTTGTCCAACGGTTAAATGGCGCCCAACGCAAACTAGATCCAAAATGTGCGTTTCGGAGCGTTTAATTAGATCGGTGCAAAAGCTGCCCATCCAACCGTACGGCGGTCTAGCACGCAGCTTTGGTGCTTTCGAATATTCGAGTCGAGTTTTGAGTCGAACTACAAATGAAATCGGACTCGATAAGAAATAAGCAACCGTAAACTGGGTATTAAATCTGGCTGTCGTGAAATGCAGTATTAACGCGGGAATTATTAAAAGAGCAAAAGCAAGTAATTTATCATTTAGAATCTATACTTGCTATCGTCGGCACTTGGTGAAATTCCATTGTATACTCACTTTTTATAGTAAAACAATTGTATTCCACTATACACTTTATACTACACTTTACGCTACTTTTCAGCCAACTGGTTTCACTTTTTACAGCATCATCAGGGCTTTGGAACTAAAGATAAAATCATTATAAGATTTATCATTTCGCACGTGTTGGTATATTTGCTGTGGTTATGGTTTCGAATTGAAACTTAACACGCCTTTTTTCAAAATGGTTGAAGTATTGCGATTAGTCAGCCTTTTATGTGAATTTAGGGGGAGCATCATGCTTTGACTAAGCATGTAGTATTTAGTAATCGCCTCAGTGGTCTAGCGGTCCGGCTTCGGACAGGACTTCTTTAAGTTCCGGGTTCGGCTCCCAAGTCGGGCAGCATAAAAATTTAGAAAATGTGTATTTTTTAATTATTTCATAAAAGTAACATTGCCCGAGATTGGATATGTGCCCAGTTGGCGATAGGCTTGCCACCTATCACATTGGAGTACTTAGTGTCTTCGGTTATTCATAGATTATGGCTCTGCCTACGCCTTCGGAAATAGACACGTGAAGGTACCTTTTACTTTACGTACTATTTAGTTGTGGGTCTACGAAAGGCTTAGTGTTGCCTGTTCCGGGATGTTCCATAACGTCATTACTGCCGCCCGCTAAAACTGACAATTCTTATTTCTGTTCCAGTTCACTACAGTTTAATACTAATTGAGTATCCGTTTATTGCATAGTAAACGAGACACTAGTGATTTCTACATGCCTTCCTGCCGCCACAAAGTTAATATCGGTCTTTAGCGAGTTTCGGTATAGAGCTCGGGCTACAGGGTAACCCATGCGCAAAAACCTCAATCTGAAACAATCTAATACCGCTAATAATTCAAGTTGATGGACTATTTAACAAATAATAGTCAGATATGGTGGTGGAATTCCACAACAACTCAGGATCAGTACTATCGCCTAACTGATTCCTGTCGCTATAACGGCAGTGCTTGACAATAACGTGTTCCAGTTTGATGACTCAGATAGGCAAATAGACACTGATAGTATTTTTGAAAACTTTAAGTATATTTCAATAACATAAAGATATTCCGGCTTGTTTCACGTCCAATGTAATTAAGAAAATCTGTTTGCTTCTTTCTATTTCCATTATATGTAGTGAAAAAATAGTACAAGAAGGAAGGAATAGACTCGACATTCAATAGTTAAGTTTGTTATTTTAACGACTATTCCTCTGAGAACCATTTATCAACGTCACTCTGATTAATCTTTAAATGATTAATGACAGTAATATTGGAAAATACGGATAAAGAAACGTAATACATTGTTTAATATCCATAACGACATTAAAAATAAAAAATAACTCTGTCCGCCTGCTGTTCAACTTAGGAATGTTCAAAAGGCGAAGGTTCTCAAGCTGTTTTATGTTTTAATGTGTTATCCAAAATGTTTACTCCGTGATGTTTTTTTTTATTTTCATTTACAACAACAACATTAACAATTTTAATTTCTTTCCATCAGGAAATCCGTCTGCTTGTTTGCCTTCCTATAACATAAAAAAAATTACGTTAAATATTTTAATGTTTATTGTGATCAAGTCAAGTGTAAGATAAGTGTTGTTGTGGAGCTGTAAGATAAGTGTTTGGGAGTTTTAACTTCCGCTAAGTCCAATTCATTCTTAGCGCACTCTTTTGCCTGTTTTGTTACACCATAATACGTGTACATTTTTTTGCCAGAAAATTGCAAATAAAATAATTTTATTACGTCTAATGCCACAAATTGTTGGCGGGCAAAAACTAGAAATACCATTTCTTTTATGAGTGTTGCTAAATATATTAAATATTTATTTCCATTTCGCCTCTATGGTCTATCGGTCGGCCTTGGGGTCCCGGGTTCGATTCCTAGGTCAGGCAACAAAACAAAATTAAAAATGTATGTTTTCAATTTTCTAATAAAATTACCGTTGCCCGGGATTGGATATGTGTCCGGTTGGCGATAGGCTTGCCACCTATCACATTGTGGGACTTAGTGTCTTCGGCTAGTCGTGGGTGCCCTGGTTGCCTACCTCTTCGGGTATATGGACGTGAAGATACCTTTTTTTTACTTCCATTTAATGGAATCGCTAGTACTCGGAAAACAAGAATGTAGTTTGGTAACTATGGGGTTAGATCCAATTCGTGTAATTTGTCCAGTTAATATTTATTTGCTTATCTGATACAACTGGGAGCTTGTTAAGCAACGGCTTCGGTTGTCCGGGGATGCGAGCCAACTAACTGCCAATTAAGATTGATGTTTGCTAAAAGCATTTTCAAAAATAAATACCTCAATAACTATTTATTCAGACGCATCCCAGCAACTCAATTGTTGCTTTCTTACAAAATAATTTTATCAATCAATTGCATTTTAAGTGTTCGTTTTTTAACCGTTTTGCAAAAAATATTAGTTTCTCCATTTGTCCCTATGTTTTCGAAAAGAAATTTCTCCTTTGACATGTGAGAGAAATTGGCCAGCATATTTCTCTGTTATACGCTCCACAAACACTACTGTATGTTATCGCTAAATTTCATACTGAGTTCTTCGTGAGTTTTTTTCGAACTGAGGTAGGAGAAGATCTCATCAGGTGCTTGCAAGTCACACAACACGCGATACAGTTCGGAATCGATAACACTTTTGACCTAAGAGAAAACTAAAAATTTAAAAATACAATTGATCATTTTCATCCAACGCAAAATACAAAATGCACGGCTATAACGTAAACAAAGAATAAAACTGGTTCCCACCGAAAGCAGTCGCATTCGCAGGCTGGTGACATCATAACTCATATTAAGTACAACATAGCGTGATAATAAGTGAAACATTTTTGCGGACTGTTTTAAATGGATGCTTACAAAAGTAAATATTAGATTTTTTTAATAACACTCATAGTGTATTGCCATTTAAGCCTATATTAAAATTTGGCCGGTTCTTTTAAAGTAACTCTATATATATAATCAAAATCCGACAAAGTGTATTTATTGTTTATGTATTTTGGTGTACAAGAAAGAGTTATTATATTCTATTCTAAAGTGATTTTTTATTTATATTTAATAATGCATGCTCTTTGTTTAGGTAACTTTAACTTTAGTTTTGAAGGTAAAGATGAAGTTGTAATTAAATAATTAAATTTGTATGAGTTTATATAATTTTACTGCGCTTAAATCGGCAGTCTTGCTAAATCTTGAAACCGATTTTAAGTAATCGCTTCTGATTTTTCGTGCATTCGTTCGTTCCAATTTCTCGTTCGTTCAGTCCAAGAAAATTGTGAAAATTTAAAATTTGATTACATCTAAAATGTTGATTCAACTTAGAGTGTTAGAAGTTCTTATTTTTAATTAAAACTTAACAGAAATAAATCTACTTTTAGTTTAGATAGTATCAACATAACAATCGCTATCCCAAAATACGTATAACGTCTTTGGATATGTGTGTTTTATAGTATCTTCACGCCCATATCCCCGAAGAGGTAGGCAGAGGTACAACCAAGGCACCCACGACTAGCCGAAGACACTAAGTCCCACAATGTGATAGGTGGCAAGCCTATTGCCAACCGGGCACATTTCCAATCCCGACCACCATTTTTTTATTAGAAAATTGGAAAAATCCAATTTTCTTTTTGTTGGCCGACCCGAGATTCGAACCCGGGACCTCATGCAGTCAAGTCCAACACCCGGACCGCCAGGCAGAGGCGATGTATTTTATAGAGGTTCAAATTTTTCATTCAGTCAGAATGCAACCGGGATCTCGTTAAGCTAAGGCGTCGTAGGCCAGAGATACGAAACGACTGTTTGCCAATTATACTCGTATTATTTGAACTTTGCGAAAGGTGTTTCCATTTTCTCAATAATATTTCAATGTCACGGAAGAATTTAAGCGTGATGATTTTGTGCTAACTTGGGCAAGGCATGTGTATGAGTCTATATACTTCAAAACAAAGCAAATAATTTAAAACATTAATTATAAACGAGGACGAGCACTTTAAGGAGATGAATTTTATTAAATCGTATTGTAATTATAATTACGTGTTTATTGAGGAAATCTTGTTGATAAATCGGATATGGTTTTTGTTGAAGGTATACTTTTACTAATAACCGATAGTGTGAATATCTCTAATACAACCAATGATGGTAAAGTGCTGTTCCGTAAATTACCAGGATAGGGATCCTTCTCTTTTAACCTATACTGCTAGCTATACAAATAGCCGATAGACATGGACATTACCAATAACAACCGCGGCACAGGATATTGATAGACTATTAACATCTAAGGTGTCTTTAGGCCATGGTTTTCTCGTACTTACTGATGAGCCGTCACTGTCTTATTACAAAAAATAACCTTATTAAATAAAGAGCAGCCAAATGTGAGTCGGACTCTCCCATGAAGGGTTCTATAGCAGCAAGTATCGTATTACATGAAATCTTAAAATGGATTGTTCGATTTTTTTGCATTTCATATACAGTGGTAGCGTTTTACGCTAATAATTAAAAAATAATCCTGCTATCAGCGCAAGTTTAAAATATCGAAGACGTTATATTTAAAGACTTATGCTAAACCAGTAATTCCCAAAGTGGTTTAGGTGGAGCTCTAACGGTCCACGGGAAAATGCTTTAAAAAGTAAACTACTAAATGAAAATGTATGCTACTATAATATATTCTTACAATGCACTTGCTACAGGCAAGTGGGGGGTCCACCGAATCCAGCAAAATTTTAACAGTGGGTTATAAAACACAAAAGTTTGAGAATCTTAACTACATAGCGCCATTTTTTGACAGTGAAATATAACTTTTTAAGTGTTAGTGTTATAAAATACAATAAAAAAACAACTTCCCAGATCTCACTCAAGCCAAGTTTTGAAAATTACAAAGTAATGTATGTCATACATATTTTTTTGAATTATCATTTCTTATTTTAAAACTTTAACACTTTGAAGATGACTCTCGAGCTAAAAAAAATGAAATTAAAAGCCTCAACATCATTTTTGAAGACTTATCCATTAATACTTCTTCAAAAATGATTTTGAGGTTATCCTATCCTCACACTTATGGTGACACTAATACTTATATTTACTAATACTTATATACTAAAATTTGAGTTTTGAATCCAAGTATGAGGAAACCCTAAAAATGTATGGTTATTTTTATATTTTTTGTCAAAATCTTAATGCGGTTCATAGGGTACAACTACTTACCAAGTATCAATAGCATAGCTTCGGAAAAAATGCTGTGACATGCGCACGAATAAATAGACAGACAAGAAGAATCTATAAGGTTTCCGTTTCAATTATCCGTGTTAATTATTAAACTATTAAAAGTTTTACATTTTTAAGGTAACTAAGTAGGTATAATCAAATTAATAAAGATACTTTCCAATTATTCACAACCAAATTATATAAAGCTAACAGAAAGCCATTAAAAGAATCTAAGCAAATGAAATCGTGGGTGATCTCGCAGGAATTTGCACGGAAGGTATCCGAAGGATGGTAACAAATGTATTTCATTTAGAAGTCCCAAAGACAATCTCGAGATTTTCTATTAAGGCGTGTTCACAGGATGTTAACACTTTTATTTTTTGAAGTTATCCTTGTTTAGGCGCATTATAAAAAAATGTTGAGAGTAAAGTATCTTCACGCCCATATCCCCGAAGAGGTAGGCAGAGGCACAACCAGGGTACCCACGACTAGCCGAAGATACTAAGTCCCATAATGTGATAGGTGGCAAGCCTATCGCCAACCGGGCAACCGGAAAATTGGAAAAATCCGATTTTTTTTATGTTGCCCGACCCGGGATTCGAACCCGGGACCTCATGCAGTTAAGTCCAACAACTGAACCGCTAGACCACAGAGGCGATTATGTTGAGAGTAAAATTTTGATATGCGCTCTTATCTGTAACATAAAAGTAGCATCTGAAGTGGCCTGCATTAGAAACATGTTTCTACATCCATACACGTGTTTTAGTATCATACAAATGCGATTTTTCGTTATTGTTTTTTTTTTAATTTTTTTAATTAAACATTACTTATCATGCGCATACATAGTTACAAGAAGTCATTTTTTTAATTTAACCCAATATTATGAACAAATTTAGCAGATGAGTGTCGTAACAATATCGACTGCTTCGCCTCGTTGGTAAAGACTACCGTACACACCTAACGTCACTGACTATAGCTACGAGGCTCAACTCCAATAGAGCAAACATTTGTGTTATGGTCCTGAATATTCCTAGTTTAGTATTTTTTATGTGATTGGAAACAATTTTTTTGTAAGAAAGAATCGGAACCGCAATCTTTATTTCACAAAAGATGCGTTGCCCACTGAACTAGTAAAATAAATTCAAGTGTTACCATGGCATAAATAAGTTTATGCTGTTTCATACTAATCATAAAACAATAGTATTCCTGTTACTAATCACATCATACACACAAGTGTTGATACATACGTACCTAATGTTTTTAAAAATCTGATATTATTGAAATATGTTTTTTTCTGAAATAAAAGCCAAACGAAGATACAGCTTGAAATACACGTCACCTATAATTACTTAATTACAACGATAAGAGTAAAGATAAATGTCAGTCCTAATACTAGTGATTTCTATGTTGGCGATTGCCAACTAACTACTAATTACGATTAATCACTTATAATGATATTGACAGACTTCATAAATACAAAACAAAAGAACCATCAACTAAAATTTTAAATACGAGTATGTTTTATGATGGCTAAACTCAAAACTCTTATGCGATTGTTTCTTTTTCAATAAAATGATAACAAAATAAAATAAAACAACTCGAACCATCTACCAAAAAAGGCAAACAGAAATCTCCAAAAAGATAACGATATCTGAGGTATCAGTCGCTCGCTTTTAAAGTAAAAAAAGATCAGTATACCCAAGCTTCTACACAGTGTAGGCTTTGGTATTTGTTGTATAACCATTACTAATATCTTCTCGCCCTTATCCCCGAAGAGGTAGGCAAAGGCACCTTTGTTTTTTCTGAGTACTAGCGATTCCATTAAATGGAAATAAAAAAAAGAGTATCTTCACGCCCATGTCCCTGAAGAGGTAGGCCACAGATGCCAATTTAGTAGTATTTCAATAATAATGTTCATATTTCAACCAGGTTTATTTTGTTGATAGATTTAGTCTACTTTTAATCTAGCGGTTCAGTTGTTGAACTTGACTGCGTGAGGTCCCGGGTTCGAATCCCGGGTCGGGCAACAAAAAAGGAAATTGGATTTTTCCAATTTTATAATAAGAAAACGTTGCTCGGGATTGGAAATATGCCTAGTAGGCGATAGGCTTGCCACCTATCACATTTTGGGACTTAGTGTCTTCGGCTAGTCGTGGGTGCCCTGATTGTGCCTCTGCCTAACTCTTCGGGGATATGGGCGTGAAGATACTTTTTTTTATAGATTTAGAAGTTTATGAAAAGTTTTCAATTTTTTTTACAATGTTATGTAGAAAAGTGACGGCTTTACATTGGGAGCTAAATTTGTAATATAGGTACTAAACTTCGTAAGTAACTCAACCAAAGTACAACTACAACGTATTCAAAGTTGCATGAACCTACATGTAATTTAAGTCGTAACTATGCAACTTAAAGTGAATCTTAATATTTTCGGTTAAATCATGGCTTATTATTTGCTCGTACCTGTGTAGTTTACGGCAAAATTTGAAGTGTTAAATATTATTTCGACGCCACAAAAATATTACCTGTCTTTGCCTAATTTGAATCTGACGATATCGTGTTTACCACTTTCTTAATCAATATTTATAGGAGAAAATTGTCACTCCAAAACCTACATAACCAAAATAGAAGCGGAAACATATTTAATTGAAATGTTCCCCCGTGTTGGTCCAGGCTCCTTCGCAGAATAGACCATCTGCCTTTTTGCCAGGTAGCTCGTAAAAAACGAGCATAGGCTTACCGTCACTAACACCATGACATCTGACTAGGTGGTAGAGTTTCGCAGTGACTCACCCAGATTAGTACCACCGCCTTACCTATTAATGCCGCCATAACGTCATGACGTGTTCCAGTTTGGAGGGTAAGGTAGCCGGTAAACTTACTTTTGCTCGAGGCCTAACATCCCGGCCTCAGATTGGCATCGCACCATTACCACCTTTCTCTCTCTCTAGGCAGCGTGAATTTCTTACCATCAGGAAATCTGCCTGCTTGTTTGCCTTCCAATATTATAAAAAAAATGAAATGTGCAACTTGAATTCAATTGAAACAAAAATACACAAACGAAGCCGCGAGAATCATCTAGTATACTATCAAAATCAAGTTCCATGTGACTACCTCTTTAGCCCTTGTTATAGACCCCTTTTTTCCAAACTATTTGAGCTGTAATATCCCCATCTGAGGTTGAGTGCGTCATTAGGACTATTGATTATCTCGCCTAAACTTCTTCAGTTAACTTGATCACTAACTTCTTATTTGCTTGAAAGGATAGTAAGGGCTTTTCGTGGAAACATACTTTGTACATAAGTATATTATACTGTCCATTCCTTGTCTGTGGTATAAGCACAGGTTAAACATGTTTGCAGCGTAATTGTTTAATAAAATAAAAAAAAATACTCACGTTATGTTATGCAAATATTTTACCAGATGAATAAAATTGTTTATAACATTTCTTAAAACCTTGACAATGTAATGTAGTAAGGATTTTTTTTTATCTTTATTGTACGTTAAAAAAAAATAGTTTGTAATAAAGGAAAACTTAATGTCTATTGGCTTTCAGCACCAGTCAACCTTTGCCAGTAAGTGGCTTTAGGGTTAAACTCTATACGTGATTGTAAAGCTTTTAAAATTAGTAGAAAAAAGTGCAAAGAAGTTAGAAGAATACATTTTTATAGGAGTAGACAGCAAAGAAACGTGAAATAACATGGCTCTTTTATGATTAGATACAACCGTGACCTTAGGCGTTGTGGTTGTGATCCATGGTTTGGCCTTTTTTTTAAATTTGAAACTGAGTAATGTAATGTGTGAAGATAGATGAGTGGAGGAGGCAAGAGGGTGACATAGGCTATTTTTATTCCAAAATCTACACTAGTTCCCGCGGGGGAGCTACATAGCTTTAAGGAAAAGGCGTAGCTGCGGGCAACATCTAGTAAAACAATAATGCCCATACGAATATTGATAATTATTGTTTTTAAAATATTCAACTATATTCAGCGGTATGTATTTTTGTATGATGTTAGGCGATTACTCAACCAATAGCAAACCGATTTTAATGTTTTTTTTAGAAAGATCGGACATAATTCCGATGTATCTGACTGGTAGTTTATGCACTATTTATTAAATATAACTTACGATTTCTATTGGGGTATTAATACATTTTTTCTAGAAGTATGAATATACTATATAATTTCTTCCTTCATAATTTGTACTCCTGTTACGTAGGAGTAATTAACTTTATACCCAACTAGCGGCACGCCCCGGCTTCGCACGGGTTTTATACCTAGTTTATATTATATATACATGTAATAATGTTATTGTATTACTCCTTTTTGAAATAAAAACTTAGTTGGGTTCTGCAATAAAAACAGTTTAATTTATTCTTTTCTATTTACAAGATAATATTACAAAGACAACAGTTTAAATAGCCTTACCTGCAATAAAAACAGAAAACAACATTAAAAGTTTTTACTCCAGGTGTTTCCTTATTGTTCCTAAATTATATTAATTACTTTTAACAAATTATTGTGATCTTGAATGTTAGATATTTCTAAATTAGAACGACACTGACCACAGAGTATTACTAATTTACTATCATCGAGAGACCGAGTCTATAACTCTGTCAGAATCACGACACATTTAAAATACAAAGAAAATGACATCGTCGTTTTCTTTATATACATATAAACCTTTCTCTTCAATCACTTAATGTATTAAAAAAACTGCATTAAAATCCGTTGCGTTGTTTTAAAGATTTAATCAAACAAAAGGACAGAGGAAGCGACTTTGTTTTATGTATGTAGTGATTATACCCAACCATACTAGTAATAAAAAAGAAATCAAGTTCAAAGCCAACTTAAGATAACTTACGATCCGTACAAGTCGTGACACTTGATTTAGGAACTTCAAACCACAGAGGAGAAATTTGTGATTGAAGTGGCCAGTTAGATAACACTCCAATAAGTAAGGACCTAATGATACGATAGGCGTATCGACATCAAGTTGTTAATTGTGCTATGCTGTTAAGCCTCTCGTGTAAAGAATGAATTTCTCGTATTCTTCCTTCCAAACCTAAAAATGACAATAGCATGCATTGACATTATAAAGACATGAAAAGGTAAATTATTAATCTTGGTGACTCGATGTAATACTCTGCCTTCAAGTTAGTCACAGTGTCGGAGACTCAGAAGTCAGAAACCATCGCTCGTCTCTTACAAACCACGTGATAGGAGAAATAAGGCATTCAAAATCTAGAGCTAATGAGCACTTAAAAAGTTCATGTATTTTTTTTAATTATATGATTGTGGTTATTCAGTTTCGCTCGCTTTATATCCGAATAAAGCTCAGTAAAAACTTCCACGAACATTTCTTTCAATGAACCCAATTAGTTCCTCTACTGCGATTAAAAGTTCAAAGGATCTTTCTAGAAGTTTTAATTCATTTCGATTCTTCAGTCCAGTTGTAGTTTCATACTTAACAAACTGAACTAGTTGGTTTCTAAAGTTCAATGTGTAAACTTCAAACACAATTTTCTTTTCCTCTTTGCGTATTTTTAATAATTGGAAAGTTTCCTAGTTCACTAACATTTAGAGAATGAACACTAGTTTGAATTATTTCAAAAATACTTTAAAAGTAAGAAATCGTTCAAAAAAGCTTTAATTTAAACACTCTAAAATAAAGAAAATAAAAATTGTCCTATAAATTGTAACTATCAATTTATATGTTATATACAATGACCTTATGTATCTAACATTCATTAATTATATTAACTTCTTACCAAAAAATAGTCTACTTTTCCATATTTCAATCAAATACCATATCTGTTTAAAATGTTGCCACTGCTTAAAATAACAGTTTCTCCTAAGCTAACAAGCGGTTCCCAAACTTATTCCCAAACGCTCATCAAATAGTTTTTATATTTTTTGTATAGAAACTCAGCTCAATATATTACACACTGTAATTTATAAAAAAAAAAACAAAATCTTTAAGAATAGATATGTTAAAATTGAATCACTCTTTTTAAGTTTAATGTTTAAGGTAAGCTTACTTTTCACCTACCTACTTAAGTTTTTGTAACTTTTAAAAAGTTAGTAAGTTTAGTATTTTTTTTTGTTTGACCATTACTTGTCCTGACTGGCTAGGTTTGGAAACGGTGGTAGTTTATAGTAGAAAAGGTTAAATTTATTAATGTTTTAAAATTGTGTATAATTCATAATTCAAATTGTAGTAAATATAAAACAATTTTTTTTTGTATGAACATTAAAACATTAAGTACATAATCAAATAAATACTTTTTATAAATATTAAAATATTTGCACACCACAATGTGGTAGAATATGTTGGAATGCTCCAATAATTTTGTAACAACTTCTACTCGCATATTCCGCAAATAAATATATTTTATTTTCGTTTCAAGGGTTCTCCTTGAGGGCTTTTCTACGCAAACCCTCGATTCCGTGAAAGACATTAAAAAAATTGCATTATTATTATAAGAGACGATTAAAACTTGGGTATGAACCCAAAGTTTGGAAGTTA
>NJDC01006983.1:27337-45473 GCA_002245475.1 Calephelis virginiensis | reverse complement strand
TGAGCTACTGAGGATTCAAGTCCCAAGCACAGGGCAAGTGCTAAAATAAAAATACGAAGCTAATTTTTGTTTAGAATTTTTGTTGAAAACTTAGAGAAGATTTAAAAGTATCTCTCCTTTGTACATTGTAGAAATACGTTTTTAATTTTCGCATACGAGTACAAAGTTTTATTAGTTGTAATATCAGGAGAAACAAAATTCACCGGGATAGTATCTTATCTACATTTATTTTGGACCTTACTTCTCTTATATAGCATGGCCGATTTGATTAAAAATTTGTATTGATATCAGGTACTTTGTATTTTAGAAAATATAATGGGAACCGGTAGGTAGCGCTGCTGTCGGTATGCTATCAAATGATTATGTTATAACGTTCGCTGGTCAGAAGCAGTGGCGTAGCGTGGATGTGTACGTGGGCAATGTCGCATCGGCGGGCCCTTTTCCGTTCGTTACCAAAAGCAACCCAAAAACTTTATACTCATATTATTACACCATGGTCTTCCCAAACATGATTTTACATCATACCTATTTACTAATAGTAAAAAAATTATAAGCGCTACCATATATGGATGGATAGGAGAGTATTTCAAACAAATACATTTCAAAAAAGGTTTTATTTATTTGCTTACTCTCTAGAACAGTTTTAGAACAGGAGTTTGTTTCGCCGTTTCTTCTCCTGACTGGCTAGGCCTGGAAACGGTAGTAGCTTATGGTAGTTAGGGTTAAACCTAATTAAATTTTAAAATTTTGTACAAATATTTAAAACATAATATGCTATAAATCTTAATAATGATTTTGTACAATTTTAAAGATATTTGCACACCATAATGTGGTAGAATTTGTTGGTATTTAAAAATATCTTTTGTTACAGCTTCTAACACACATTTTCGGCAAATAAATAATTTAATTTTTCTAATAACTAAACTAGTTATAAATATAAATAATTGGCTTAAAAGTTAAAGTGTATGTAATTAAATATTTTTTTTATTAATATTAAAATATTTGCACACCAAAACATGGTAGAATATGTTGGTATACTTAAATATTTTTGTAACATCTCATTTACACACATATTCCTCAAATAAATAATTTTCTTTCTTTCTTTCAGTAGCTAGATTTTCTTTTAATTTTTTTAATTTACATTGTTACACAAATAATGTTCTTCGGCTTTTTGTTTAACAAAAAAATCCTCTAGCAAGGATCAATTGATTTTTGCAGCTAATTCTGCTTCAATTGAAAGTATTGCTAAAGCAGACAGTCGCTCCTGCTTCATGCTGTTCCTAAGGTAATTTTTAATAATTTTAATTTAGAACAATTTCTTTCTGCGAAATCTGTACTTACAGGCATAGTCAACATAATTTGTTTGTATATCAGATACAGAAGAGAGAGGCCAATGTTTTTTTAGGATTTTATTTAATTTGAAAATAAACAAAAATTTCAAATCAGGTAGTGCCCTTTAGGTGCGAGGCTGTAAGGCCCACTTTGCCCACGCCTAGCTACGCCGCTGGTCAGAAGATGCATTAATGTTTCGTTATATTACAATAATTAATATGCAAGTATTTCATTAACAAACTAGAAATATGATAGTATAATTGAAATAACTCAGAATTAACACCTTTTTTAAATATCTCTGTAATGTTAAACTTTTTACACAGTTGAACTTATAGACCTAGTCGTTTGAGTAATGAAATAAAATAATCTTAATAAAATTAAGATTGATCAAAAAATCAATTTAAATGATATAATATCGCTTCTGCGTTCTCGCGGTCTGGCGTCGGACTTGACTTATTGAGGTTCGATCCCCGGGTCGGGCAACAAAATTTTACAAAATTCTATGTTTTTAATGTTCCAATAAAAGTAACGTTGCCCGGGATTGGATATGAGTCTGGTTGGCGATAGGCTTGGCACCTGTAACATTGTGGGACTTAGTGTCTTCGGCTAGTTGTAGGTGGCCTAGTTGTGCCTTTACCTATCCCTTCGGGGATATTTTATAAAGTAATATGGTGAACATATCTAGCGCCACTGTTGGACATAAGATTTTGTTTCCGAAAATTTAAGAAAATTTACAAGCTTGAACCCACAAGATTGAAGTCGGAGGCAGTAGTTACAAAAAATAATTTAAGCAGAGTTAAAAAACCGACTTCGATTAACTGAATGTGTCGTCTAAGTACACAAAAATCAAACGTTTTTGTCGACTTTTTACTAAGATTTTATCATAAGATTCGGACTGGCAATGGGACCACCTCGGAAGTGCCCTTTTTCAATTAAAAAAAATTGTTTTTTTTAAATTGGTTCAGAAGTGATGGTGAAATTAGCTTAGCTCACATACATAAAATAAGTAGGAGTCTTATGTATAAACTCCTCCTTTTTTGAAGTAGACTAAAACATTAAGTAAGTACACTAAAATAGACTGTTTGAGTTATTCATTTTATGATACAAGAATATCCGTATTGAAAGTGAAATATCAAAATGTTTTCTCCGAATAGGACCTACACCCTAAGCCCCAACTGCTAATAATGTTATATTCTATCAAAAAAATAAGTTACTTTATCTTTTGAGGAAAGTTTTATCGTTTTTCTTTATAAGTTATACACCTTAATGCTATGAATAGACAGGAAAACATTTCGCTGCTTTTTTTGTCTCCTCTGTAGTCTAGCGGTTCAGGTGTTGGACTTGACTTCTCGAGGCACCGGGCTCGATTCCCGGGTCGAGCAACTAAAAAAAGGTGGTATTTCCAATTTTCTAATAAAAATATGTTGCTCGGGATTGGATATGTGTCCGGCTGGCGATAGGTTTGCCTCCCATCACATTGTAGGACTTAGTGTCTTCGCCTAGTCATGGGTGCCCTGCTTGTGCCTCTGCCTACCTCTTTGGTTAAAGATACTTTTTTTTGTTTATTGTTACAAGCTTATGATACAACAATAAAGAGGACATATTTCTGAAAACTTAACACATGTAATTTAATAATTAAGAGCACAGACATACGTATATATCTTCACGCTATGTCTCTCAGGAGGCAGGCAGAAAATAGCGAGTACTTAATGTCACGAACCCTGTTGGCTTGGTCGTGGAATGTCAACCTAATAGCAATGTATTAACCACCTCGTTGATCGAGCGGCTAGCATACACGACTCCACCGACGAACCGAGAGGCTTGGGTTCGATTTCCGAAGGGGACAGGCGTTCGTGTGTTAAACATTTCTATGCCTGCATTTATTAGTTTAGGTTTGATTACAATCTTTGACTAACACCCATAACACATATACTTTGGGGTAAGATTAAATTTTTGTATACTGTCCAGCGATATATTTATTTATCCAAATTTTATAGAATTGTAAAATACATATCTTAGACTTGCACAATTTGCCTGCATTCCCAGACATAGGACAGTGACACACCCATAATAGTAATAAACAATAAATAAATATCCCTGGATAAGTTACACAAATTGAATCTGACCCCAAAGTAAGCAATTTTATGCTTGTGTGGGTGTTAGCCAACGATAATAATACATAGAAATACCTAAATAGCTACCAGAATAAACTTAATGAACATCCAGACCCGGACATGTAGATATTTCATCACACAAATACCTGCCCCCGTCGGCTATATATATAGGCTATAACATATATGGTGTCTTTTGGTCACTGTTATCTCCTACCTTCAGCAGAGCTGTGCGCTTTCGCAAAAAGAAAACCACATGTGTACAAACAAAACCACTGGTGACACCAGAAGCACCAGAAGATTGTGCCTTCTCTCTAATTGGTTGAACTAGCAATTCTATTCAAATTACTAGAATGTTCCAGTAACAAGCAATGAGATCGTCACATCGCCTAAACCGTATATAATGTTGCTCAGTTATCCCTCTCGTCAACACGACACGCGTGACCGACATCCACAAAGAGAAACACTGAATAATTAAACAGGAGTACTTCGTTATAGTACCAGTATTAATGGAGACTAAACTGAATTAGTAGTAAGCACAGCGTTTGGTTTCCACTTGGGATAAGAACTTGTCATTCGGACAATGGAGTTGTTAACTAATGTATGGGGGGTTTTGGCGCCATCGTGAATGAAGGTGGTCGTATTTTTTTCATTATTATTGAATTTCATGTTTATATTGAGTGAAATTGGTTAATTTAGGTGGGAATTAGATTAATTTTGTTCAGTGAAAGTGCGCAAATGAAATAATCATGAAGAAATCAGTATAATATCGTCTATTTCTTCGCTGCCGTTAAATCTCACTAGATGGGCTTGAGTAACGAAGCCACCGCTTTACTCAAGACCCTGATCTGCCTTGACTAATAATAATTGACTGCCTAGTGACTAATGACTGTATACTAGCTTGACATTCGCAAAGTAGTCGTGAAAAATTATTAAAAGCCATATTTATAAAATAATTAGAAGAACCAATGTAACTCGGACGGTCCAGAGAAATAGATCACTTCAACAATAATATTTTATAATTTGACCACGTTGTTGGTTGAGTGTCTAGCGTAAATTCCAAACTACACTGAGCAATCGTGAAGCTCGGGTTCGATTCCCGACCAGGGCAGGTATTTGTGAGATGAACATTTAGAAATTTATTCTGGTACCTATTTAATTATTCCTATGTATTATAATTGTTGACTGACAACGACACACTAATACATATAAATACTTATATAGATACGAGAATAAATTTGATAAACACCCAGACTCTTCCGGGCATTTTGCATTTCCATGCAAACATCTAAATGTCCATCACACAAATGCCTGCCCCCGTCGGGAATCGAACCCGGGCCTCGCGGTTGGTCAGTGTAGTTAGGCGTGTACGCTAGCTACTTGTGAAATAATTGGTAAAACAATATTTGAAATCGGGTTAGTAGTATCGGAGCCTGTTCATTTCAAACACACAAACAAACCAAAACTCAAACCTTTCCTCTTTATAATATTAGTAAAAATAAGTTTTGTAATTTAGCATTTTTATATATTACAATAATTAGTATAAAGTGACTAAAAGACTTAAAATTCAGAATGTAGAGAAACATTTGTGTGTAGAAGTCATCTTAAGCTAATGGTCAGACCTTGTAATAAATTCCAACTATACTAATGTTATAAACCAGCTAACCGTCGCGGACGAATTCGTGGGTAGAGCTAGAATAATGACATCGCATATTTTTGGTTTAATGGAAAGTTGTAATCTATTTATAGTTTATGTTCGTGGTCACCGTTGTCGTTTTCCTCGCTAACGGTAGGACAGCTGATAGACTTGCATATATGACCTAGAATACTTTGCATAAAATATCGACCCACCAGTAACATCTATGGTGTTACCCTTACTATAAGTGATCCTTTGTCTATGCAATTTATTGAGAAACACTTGTACTTTCCACAATATATTTTATAATTTTTTATTTTTATGGTTTAGCCAACCGGTTTCGCTATACAAGCATCATCAGGGCTATATAACAACATAAGTTGTTGAAACCGGTTGGCTAAACCATAAAAATAAAAAATAATAAAATATATTATATAAAGTACAAGTATAAGTATCCCCGAAGAGTTAGACAGAGGCACAACCAGGGCACCCACGACTAGCCGAAGATACTAAGTCCCACAATGTGATAGGTGGCAAGCCTATCGCCAACTGGGCACATATCCTATCCCGAGCAACATTTTTTTTTTATTAGAAAATTTGGAAAAACCCAATTTTCTTTTTGTTGCCCGACCCAGGATTCGAACCCGGTACATTCGTTGATTCGAAGTACAAGTGTTTCTAAATAAATTGCATCAAAAATGGAATTCCACCAAGCACCGACGATAAGAAGTATAGAATCTATCCTTTGTCTAATTAACGATAACTTATCAGCTCAAACATTGTCCATGGTCATAGAATCACTTGTTACGCTAAGAAGTGTGTACCTACCCGGTTGTACCTGAACGCTAAGTTAGGTTATAAGTTTGTTGGAAACTTAGGTCTAACTTTAACTTAGATCTTTAGAGGATAGTTCTGATGTAGAGTCTATGATCTCGTTTCAGCGTGTAAGTAGCTAATGGAGAGTAATAGATAATATTAATAAGTATTACTAGTCTAAATGTACTGTTTTTGCGCGAGTTTTACAACATTGCGTTTTAGTCTCAATTAAATTTTTCTGGCGAGTTACCGGGTTCGATTTTAAAAAGGTCCATTTGTCCGTCACTGCTGCAAATTAAACAGAAACAATTACACAAAAAGTTAATTAAAATTCTGAGTGAGATGGAGTTTTTTCTTATTATGAAAAATGTGCAATATGTTTACCTTGTGTTCGTTCTGATCCGCTGAGTCGGATAGATCATCTGCTTCTCCATCGTCTATCAGGCGAGCATGGGTCAAAACAAGATTGTACAAGGATTGGATATATGCCCGGTTGGCGGTATGTTTGCCACCTATCACATTATGGGACTTAGTGTCTTCGGCTAGTCGTGGGTGCCCTGGTTGTGTCTCCGCCTATCTCTTTGAAGATATGGGCGTGAAGACACTTATTTACGTATAGTGCACTTGCCCAAATAAGGATCCAATGTTTACGACTCTGTAATATTGAGGTCCGAAAGGTATGGCAGATGTTGTACTTGCCTATCCTATCCTGTGGGCGGGATGTTAGACCGATAGGACTGCGACGTATCTGTAACATCTATGGTGTCTATAGGTCTCGGTAGTCTCTTACCATCAGGGCCTAGTGTGCTTTCGAGTATTGAGTGCCAGAGTTCACGATCCTGACAAACCTGTCTGGCTTCCTTCACGTTCATTAACCTTTTCATACAAACACACCAGTTTCAGAGACTCTTGACACCACCCTCGGCTAATATCCGATTGATCTGATCATAGAATGTCAACCTTGGTCTCCCTGGGTACCTACATCTATCCACATTCACGTTGTATATCTACTTTGTCAATCTTTCATCTGTCATTCTTTCCACATGACAGAAACAGCGGTGCATGTCCTTTCGCATTTTAACACCAACACTTTCTTACAATCCCACTCTTTCTCGGATCTCACTGTTACGAATGCGGTCAGCGAGCGTTACGGCACAAATATTCCGTAGCGCTTTCATTTCGACCGCATTTATTCTTCTTTCATGCTTTTTCTGACATACCCAAAAATAAAGTGATGATACCTCATATTTATAAGATAATAGCATGAGGAGCAATTAATCCCAAGCGTTCTTATCTGCTAAATATTTAGATAGAATATAATAACCTTTTCCTTATAATTTCAATTTAACACATTTCTTAACTTTATTAATTGGAAGTTCTTTCATATTAGAGAGGAGATATGTAGAGAGGAGATTGAGTGCAGGGAATAGTGTGAATGGAGCGTTGGGTAAGCTTTTCCAAAGCGAGGTTTTGAGTCAAAAAGCTAGACTCGCTTTGCATAATTCTGTGCTTATTCCAACGTTACTGTATGGAAGCGAGAGTTGGGTATGTCAGAAAGAGCATGAAAGTAGGATAAATGCGGTCGAAATGAGAGCACTACGGAAAATCTGTGGTTTAAAGCTCGCTGACCGCATTCGTAACAAGGAGATCCGAGAAAGAGTGGGATTGAAAGAAAGTGTTGGTGTTAAAATGCGAAAGGGCATGCTCCGCTGGTTTGGTCATGTGGAAAGAATGACAGATGAAAGATTGACAAAGCAGATATACAATGCGAATGTGGATGGATGTAGGTACCCGGGGAGACCAAGGCTAACATTTCACGATCAGATCAATCGGGTATTATCCGAGGGGGTGTCAAGAGTCTCCGCAACCGGCGTGTTTGTATGAAAAGGGTTATGAATGTGAAGGAAGCAAGACAGGTTTATCAGAATCGTGAGGTCTGGCACTCGATACTCTCTGCCTACCCCGTAAGGGACTTGGCGTGAAGATATGTATGTGCTCTTTCATATTATGATCGGTAAGTTTATTGTAAAACCGTATACATTGGTGTATTTGTAGATTGCATTTTGTGTATTTGCAAGTTCTGGTACGATTAAATATTTCATAATAACTCTTTAACACACCTTATTACTGAAAATAAATCAATTTTTCAGTCTATATTGTTCCCGAAAATGTACAAGACGTACAGGCACAACTACACTGACCGACCGCGAGGCTCATGATCGATTCCCGACGGGGGAAGGGATTTGTGAGATGAACATTTCTGGGTCTGGACGTTTATTAAATTTATTCTGGTATCTGTTTAAGTATTTCGATGTATTAGAATCATTGACTCGGTGTTAGTCAATGATTCTAATACATATATATTTATATAACAGCATATAATTTGCTTACTTTGGGATTAGATTCAATTTGTATAACTTGTCCAAGAACATTTATTATTTTATAACTAAGTCCATACACTCACTTACTCACGACAAGAATCTGAAATAGTTAACATTTTTTTTATGATTATTGGAAGGCAAACAAGCAGACAGATTTCCTGATGGTAAGAAATTCCCGTTGCCTAAAGACACCAAAGGTGGTAATGGTGCGATGTCAATCTGAGGCCGGGATGTTAGGCCTTGAGCAAAAGTAAGTTTACCGGCTACCTTACCCTCCGAACCGGAACACGTCATGACGTTATGGCGGCAGGAATAGGTAAGGCGGTGGTACCAATCCGGGTGAGTCGTTGTGAAACTCTACCACCTTGGCAGATGTCACGGTGTTAGTGACGGTAAGCCTTTGCTCGCCTTTTACGAGCTGCCTGGCAGGAAGGCAGATGGTCTATTCTTCAAAGGAGCCCGGGACAACACGGGGAAAATACTACATACATACATACACACTCATACATACTACATACATACATACATACATACATACACACTCATACATACTACATACATACATACATACATACATACAAACATACATACATACATACATACCTTCACCTTTTTGTGGCACATAATTAAATTTTGCACACTTCGTTATATTAAGCACATTACAACACACTCTTAAAGCTATTGCACATAATATATTTGTAAAGTAAATTATTTTCATTTCAAAAACAAGAAAAAGAAATCCACTCAAAGAAAGGACAAAGGTCTAAATAGAATTGTTACAATTGAATAAAATATAAAAAAATGTTTGGATAAATCGTATTTGTAGATGAACTGAATAGCAAGGACTCGGTTAATGGACCGAGAAAATTTAATAAGAACAAGATAAAAGGAAAAGAGTGAAGGTAATTGAAGGAAATGAGGAGAGTCTTCGATTTCGAATGGATTGTTTTTGTATAGATATTATGTTACTTTCATGATTTAATATAATCAATCCACTTGAAAATTTTCAATGGAATTGTATTTTTATGCTATAATAGGGTAAACAATCGGGGATTACGTAATAAGAAAAGAAAGAAAAAGAAAGAAGACTTCAAATATGTTGACAATATGTTTCCATATGGCTATAAAATGTCTGGAGCCCATTGGTCCATCCGTTCACGCGTGATACGATTACTATGGTAAATAGAGATTCATTTTTATTTAATAACTAGCCGACCGGCGAACTTCGTACTACTTGACAAGACCAGTTACTAGCAGTTTAAATGGAAAAAATAAAGTATCATTTTGCCCATTTTCAATGCAATTTTCCCCATTTATCGCTTCATAAGAACCCTCTCCTAACAATAATTAATACAACAAAAAATAATTAGCGAAATTGGTTCATCCGCTCAGGCATGATGCTAAGACTTCGCGATTTGGGTATTTGGTTTGGCTATAGAAGATAAAGTTCTAATTTTCAAAAATACTTTTAAAACTATCAAGACAATTAACTTTAAGATATAAATCAACTAGCTTTTGCCCGCGACGTTGCCCGCGTTCCATAGGATCATTTTTTCGGGATTAAAACTATCCAGTATCCTATGTGTTAATCTAAGTTACCCTCTATGTGTGTGCCAAATTTCATGAATATCGGGTTAGCAGTTGTGTGAAGAAGTAACAAACATACAAACTTTCGCATTCATATTAAAAGGATGGATGTGTTAATATTATGAGCGAGTAAGTGAGAATTCTTAATATCGTTTCGCTTTAACTCTTAGTCTGTACCGATGTTAGTAGAACGACCGTTTGCTATTTTTGGGTAAGAAGTGTCGTTAAGCGAAACGAAGCAAAACGATACCGGTGGCCTTGACCTTGTTATAATACAATTAATCGGTTTGACCTTTATGGTACGCTAAATAGGACAAAGTTGTAAAATACTAGCCTCCACCCACGTCTGCAGACGTACCGCTAAAAACCATTAGATTTTATTCCAAGTAGGTATGTGTATTTAATTCCAATTTATTTAATTCTAAATAATTATGTTTTGTTAAAAAAATGGAATAACACTAAAATTTAAAACATAACCAAACCTCCTACAAGACCTGGCATCCATGGTGATTAAAGGCTATTGTTGTCTCTAACTATCAGGAAATTCGGGTGCTTAATTGAAGACACTTCTTTTTTAGAACGTCTATTTTAGACGTCTAATATACGCAAGGTCGTGTAAATTCAGAAATACATACATGAGAAAGGTCATCGCAAATTATGCAAAACCAGTTAATGATATATAATTAATCAATTTTTCTATGTCTATTTTAGACCATCCCATTACTATAACGTGTTTTTTCAATAGTCATAAAAATATACAAATATGAACTTATTGGCATGCCAGAAAATTAGCGTGCTTTAATCTGAAGTACTCGATCAGTCTATAAGTAGTCCCTACAATTGCGACTTTACATAGAGATTTTATACAAAATATTATGTATGTTTTTGACATAATAATCCCAATTAAAAAAAAACAACAACAACAACATAAACTTTATACAAAACCTATATGTAATGACCTAAAAACCATCTTGATTACGTCAGCTTTCAAACAGAAAAAACCGCATCGAAATCGATCAATCCGTTCAAAAGTTATATACTTCAAACTTTTCTTCAACACCCTTCGTTTTCTATCAGGAGTAGCTGTAAATAGAACACAGGACCTCATATAGTCAACCCCAAAACCAGACCACTAGAGCATAAAGACAACAAAGAGGTTGCAAAAAATGCCCAAAATTATTCAAAGATTTACGTTCTGCTTTAATGTAGATATATCCTGGCCATACATATGTGGGGCAACAGTGAGTCGGCAGAGCGAAACCGCTGGGAAATCAGCTGGATCAGATATCTGAGGTCAATCTAACCCGCGTATATCATATACGGAACCATACACATTAAAATTGATTCTAACTAAACCAATCTAAAGATTTATCTACATTCCTATTGTATTCGGGCAGACAAGCAGATTTTTTGAACAGATCAAAAGTGGTAATGGTGCGTTGGTAACCAGATTGTGGGGTTTTAATTCGAATATGAATATAAAAGTCAAAGGTTATTTGAGTCCTTGAATACATCTTTAGTTGTAATTCCTTGAAGTTTACATGTTATTATGTTTCTCCGTTAATTTCTTTTATAATACGTCACATCCGCGAATTACGACTACTTACACACAAATTATAAAACTAGAATTCTGAACACCAAAATCATCTTCTTTCACGATGGTGCCAACACTTCCACAACTATGTATAAAGTATTTTTATAGATCTTTTTCTCCCTCTATGTTTTATTCTAGATTTATATTATGCAACAAACTCATATCTTAATATTTCATTCCTTTTTCTAGTTTTGTCTTTAATCTTCTATCTCGGGGTTTCCCAAACTATGGGTCGCAACCCACTGGTGGGTCGCAAAAAAATATTGAGTGGGCCTTCCTGTAGAATAACACACTACCCTACCGATAACACACCACATCACCGACAATTTAATTGTTCTAATTTTCATGTAGTTATTTACTTAAGACTTAATTAAATAAATAAAGTATCTTCACGCCCATATCCCCAAGAGGTAGGCAGAGGCACAACCAGGGCACCCACGACTAGCCGAAGAAACTAAGTCCCACAATGTGATAGGTGGCAAGCCTATCGCCAACCGGGCACATTTCCAATCCCGACCAACATTTTTTTTATTAGAAAATTGGAAAAGTCCAATTTTCTTTGTGTTGGCCGACCCGGGATTCGAACCCGGAACCTCATGCAGTCAAGTTCAACACCCGGACCGCTAGACCACAGAGGCTATAATTAAATAAATAAATTATTAAAATTATAAAATAGGGGTTCAACCTTAGTCCTTCATTCATATTGTTAACAGTTAAATGTCCTAGAGGTGAGTACCGAGTTTGGGAACTTTTTTTTAGATGGGTCGTAGCCCACACAACTTTGGGAACCACTGTTCTATCTTGTTCAGGCCTCTGCCTCTTCTAACGTGATAAAACAACAATTATTGTATTACACTAGTATATTTTATTTACAGTATCACACGTACACATCACTAAGTTATATTTACAAGTTAATTAATTTACAAATTATGCATTTTTACATTATATTACACATTTTTTTTTATTTAACACATTATTGCACACAAAACTAAAATACACAAAATACACGAGAAGTTAAAAATGCACAAAATTATCTCTAACTACAGAAATTTCTTCCAGCCAACTCAAAAAAAAATTAAGCTGTGAAAATAAAATGGAAGGCATCGTGTACAAAACAATTAACTATAGCTATACTTAGAACGAATAAATAAAAATATACTAATAAAGTGTGTAAAAAAAAACAGGTACAATTATAATTATTAAAATATCTTAGTAGGATAATATATGAGTATGTTATTGTGTCAACGATAAGTAATGTTCCTTCAATCTTTTCTTAAAAGTAGGTAAAGAAGGGCTATCACGAATCACGGTAGGAAGGGAATTCCACAATTTGATTGATTGGAAAGTAAAAGATTTAGAATAACAACTAGAGTGCGAAGCGGGAAAACGAAGTACAGAGCTACGGTTGTAGCGACATGGGGAATTAGTAGAGTGCAGAAAGCTAAAACGCTCCCGCAGGTATGAGGGAGCTGACGGGTTGTACAGAATATTATATAAGAGAGATAGAATATGTAAATTTCTGCGGAGTCGTATAGGAAGCGATTTGAGTTGAGCTCTAAACATGGAGATTGGATTTTATCTTAGAGATTGGAGGGAATCCTCGAAAAGCGCGCCTTCTTTCTTCGACCGTTCCCGCCAAACTGTTTTTTTTTGTTTTGTTGTGTTATGTCATTTATGCGGTCATATACATAGCGAAGTACGTACCTGGCCGCTAGTATGTTCTATAGTGAGAAGAGAATATCTAAACAAGAGAGAGATTTAAATAGTATTGTGACACTGATTCAATGAATAAGTGCTAGTGTTTAAAGTTATAGCTTATGTTTCAAGATACAAAACGACACTAAAATTATGCTTAGAGACTTGAATTTAAGTTCAGCAATTTTAAAATAGCTTTTTAGTCTAAATTAAATTCATAATTGAAATTTTACCTTATTTTTGGTCCTTGTCCGTTTGTAAAGACATCTATCAGCCTCTGTTTGGCAGTTCGAAAGCAACGGCCATTAGATTAACCTATTAGACGAGACCACAGGTCGAGTGTTGTATTGAAACTTGCCCGGGTAGTTACCTATTTCTGCTTCTTATAATAACAGTGTTTGACACTATGGTTTTCTATTCCAGAGGATAGGATATTCGCTAGACTTGCACAAAGTACTTCTAGTAACCCGACCACAGGAACGCACCTTTAACATCTATGTCGTGTATGTCCCAAGTTTATGTTCTGCTATCAGAGCCGACATATGCTTGTTGGCACCATAAAAGGTTTCACAAGTTTGTTTAAAATTGATGATTATATAAAGTCGTTTTGCATTTCAAGTGACAAAATATCATTGGGTAATGTTATTCGCTGATCGGAAATTGACTTTTCAATAGAGCACTTAGAAAGTGCACTTTAACACTTGTATATTCTAAGGTTCAACTTTCTAAGTGAAATTTGACCTATGACTCCAATATCCTAAACTAGTTTGCTTGACATAGGAGATATGCTAGTTTTATCATACCATAGTAGCAGAATATGGTCCGAGATTAATGAAGATCCAGACATCGTTTTTTCATGCAAGTTGAAAGTTTCTCAGAAAGTGGTCGGTTATGAAAAATATGTTTATAGCTCGATTTTATAGAATGTTAATACATAAATTCATACTTACTTGTATTCGTGAAATATATATGACTGAAAGATTGTTATTTAAACAATATAATACATACTTATATAGATTCTATATATCTAGATTCGCCACATTTCCTACGAAACGTGCAGCTTTTACAAAAATACTTAGGTCTGGCCATTCCACAAACTCGAGCTATAAACATATTTTTCATCATTACGCTCTTTTGAAAAACTTTCAACTTGCATGAAAAAAACATGTCTGGATACATGTGTTAATAGGTACATAGAAATCTTGTTTTGACTAACATATTGTACAAAAGTATGTATCTTCACTCCCATATCCCCGAAGAGGTAGGCAGAGGTACAACTAAGGCACCCACGACTAGTCGAAGACACTAAGTCCCAAAATGTGATAGGTGGCAAGCCTATCGCCAACCGGGCACATTTCCAATCCCGACCAACATTTTTTTTAATTAGAAAATTGGAAAAACCCAATTTTCTTTATATTGGCCGACCCGGGATTCGAACCCAGGACCTCATGCAGTCAAGTCCAACACCCGTTAGACCACAGAGGCGATCACACACCACCACACAGAGATTGTACAAAGGATATGAATACTATGTGTAACTATGTATGTATTTATAAGCATTAAATATATTTGGTAGTTATTATAATAAATATTCATATAGATTCGCCACTGCTTCTAACATAGTAGCGAAGATAACTTTTGAGTCATCCAAGTATGAAAATGTGTATGATTATACGTGCTAAATTTAGTAACATTAAAAAGTATTGCCGCCAGGATATGACGATCACATTTCTTTCTAATGGTGGTAATTCCTTATAACCAAACGGCAGGGTGCAGCATCTCGTTTGAATTATTACCGCTACCTATTCGTAACACACATGTGTATCCAAATGCACATAAGAACACACGCAATCACTGCTTGTCCATATTTCACCCAACAGGGAGATCTCTCTGAATGTCAGCATCGTGGTTTCGGCTTCCAATCAAATCACGGTATAAACTGAGAGGGTCCATTTCAAATGGACCATTTGTAAATGCGTTAAAACACACGTAGCAGAGATTTGTTAGAACAAAGTTAGAAGAAAGTCCCGTGTTGGTCCGGGCTTCTTTGCAGAATAGACCATCTGCCTTCCTGCCAGGCAGCTCGTAAAAGGCGAGCATAGGCTTCAAAGTTTCTTCAAAGTCGTTAGCAAAGGGTTCTGTTGTAATTTCCAAATTGTTTGAATCGGAAATTTGAAATCACTGAAATTAGCGGGTCAAAGTGGGGCTTAATTAGATTATTCCGTCCGTTAGTCCTGAATTGCAGAAATGTACATGTTTTCCCCATTTTGGTCCGCTTCTTTGCAAATTAGACCATCTGCTTCCCTGCCAGGCAGCTCATAAAAGACAAGCATAGGCTTATCGTCACTAACACCGTGACATCTGACTAAGTGGTAGAGTTTCGCAGCGACTCACCCGGATTGGTACCACCGCCTTACCTATTCCTGCCGCCATAACGTCATGACATGTTCCGGTTTGGAGGGTAAGGTAGCCGGTAAACTTACTTTTGCTCGAGCGCTAACACCCCGGCCTCAGGTTGGTAACGCACCATTACTATCTTTGGTGTCTCTAGGCGGCGTGTATTTCTTACCATCAGGAAATCCGTCTGCTTGTTTGCCTAACAATATCATAAAAAAAAACAATGTAATAGGTGAGAAACCTATCGCCAACTGGGCACTTGTCCAATCCCGGGCAATGTCAGTTTGAACCCCCGACGGAATACGAGGAGTGTTATAAGTTTGACGTGTCTGTGTGTTGTGTGTGTATGTATTTGTGTATGAGCATGTGAGTGTGTGTGTATGTGCGTCTGTCTATGGCATGGATATATGGATGGATTTTAATGCTGTTTCTTATGTTTAAAAGCTGAAATGATCGTGATGATTCTTAGTCATAGTTTATGAAGAAATGTCCAGGCGTTCAAGGTCATCAGGTCGTTTGCACCTTATTCGTAAGCATCGGAATAGATATTAGACGCACTATGGCTATTTATTTTACTTTATTAAAAAAATAAGAAATGCTGGTTGGGACTATTGGTTTTTTCAGTGGTTACGAATTATTGCTAGAAAATTGAAAACACATTTTTTTGTTGTTGCTTGACCCGGGAATGGAATCCCTCACGAAGTTCAGTCTTGTACCGGATTAAGCGACATAAAACCATAGCTTCGAACAGGATACACTGTCATGTAAACTAAATGTCATAAAACTCTTTTAACGTTTAAACTTTCATAAATTCTAAATGAAATATATAGTAACTGCATAAGAACTAAATGTATTCCAAATTTAAATATTTAAAATCGGTAAAAAGAGAAAATTTAAAAATCGAAGGTGTTCTAAATGTAAAATTGATAGTTCGGAAATCAATTGTTACTCAGCCTTGGTGTGTTCCGATTGCGTGTTGGACCAAACGGAACCTCTCACTTTGTACGTAATCTTTGTAATCCGTTTCGCAATGCGATTGTCTTTGACCATCGACCTATATGGGTTATTTTATCATGTTATCGCCTCTGTGGTCTAGCGGTTCAGTTGTTGACTGCATGAGGTCCCGGGTTCGAATCCCGGGTCGGGCAACAAAAAGAAGATTGGATTTTTCCAATTTTCTAATAAAAAAAAATGTTGCTCGGGATAGGATATGTGCCCGGTTGGCGATAGGCTTGCCACCTATCACATTATGGGACTTAGTATCTTCGGCTAGTCGTGGATACCTTGTGCCTCTGCCTACCACTTCGGGGATATGGGCGTGAAGATACTTTTACAAGGGTGGTTATTCTGATGCCTAAAACAAGATTAAACTAAATAATAAATTACGATAATTTTTAATATAAATACAAAAAAAGATATTTCCTGATAGAGATCGTTCCTGATTTTTTTTTTTTAGTTTTAGTCTGTCAATAAATGTTTTTTTCTTGTTAATTAGTTTTAGTCTGTCAATAAATGTTTTTTTCTTGTTAATTTTTTGGCAGTTTTAAAATTATTTTGCATTATGTGTTATTCAATAAAAGGTGAATATTATCAGTGCAGCCGAAATCGATCAAATAACTCCGAAACTTACTCATCGGCTCTTGATCAAATTGAAAGAAATATGAGAATAACCAACCCAGAACGTATAAAATGAATCATCAAATTTTTCCACATGTAAAAAGGTCAGAGGAATCACAAATTAAAATTGTTGAAGTCTCACGTATAGCATGTAGTGTTTTCGATAAAAAATATTGGCATTGAACATATTAAAACCAACTCTTTTTTTGAAGTCGGTTAAAACGCAATTAAGAACCTCCCCCATTTCACACATACCCCAGCCACATCACGTGAGCAGTCCTTTTCTTCGAAGTAGAGTTCGTGTAGACCACATTGCGAATAAACATACATACACACACATCTTCAATCCTGGCACACCTGACCAGCTTCCTCCGTATTTATTACGCATTTCATACAAACTCTATTTCGGAGAGTCACTTCACCCACGGATAATATACAACAAAATAATATTAAATCTCTGAACTATTTATACAAATTGAATGCAACCCCAAAGAAAGTAAATTATATGTCTGAGATAAGGGTGTTAGTCATTGTTATCAATACATAAAAATACTTACAAGATACCAAAATAAATTTAATACACAACCAGACCCTGAAATGCATACATTTAAATGTTTTTCACACGAATGCCTGCCCCTGTCGAGAATCGAACTCGAGCTTTACGGTGTAGTTAGGCATGTAGCTCTTCAATCAACGAGCCAGTCAAATGTACACTGCTACTACCAGGGATAGAACAATATTTGCTATCGAATTCCTTGAGTTGGAATAATCAATGGCTGTTTTAATAAATGGCAGATGGGACAGTGCATCATATTCTGCATGAAGAATTGGGTATGAAAAAGTTGTCGGCGCGAGTGCCGAGTTTGCTCACACCAGACAACAACACCGGCTCACACCTCATCCTCATTGGCCTTGTCATGGCCAAATTGATCGAATTGCGCTACGAATTGCTGCTCCATCCACCGTATTC
>NJDC01006983.1:13166-26065 GCA_002245475.1 Calephelis virginiensis | reverse complement strand
CTATAGTGTTTTCGATAAAAAATATTGGCATTGAACATATTAAAACCAACTCTTTTTTTGAAGTCGGTTAAAACGCAATTAAGAACCTCCATTTCACACATACCCCAGCCACATCACGTGAGCAGTCCTTATCTTCGAAGTAGAGTTTGTGTAGACCACATTGCGAATAAACATACATACACACACATCTTCAATCCTGGCACACCTGACCAGCTTCCTCCGTATTTATTACGCATTTCATACAAATTCTATTTCGGAGAGTCATTTCACCCACGGATAATATACAACAAAATAATATTAAATCTCTGAACTATTTACACAAATTAAATGCAACCCCAAAGAAAGTAAATTATATGTCTGAGATAAGGGTGTTAGTCATTGTTATCAATACATAAAAATACTTACAAGATACCAGAATAAATTTAATACACAACCAGACCCTGAAATGCATACGTCTAATTGTTTTTCACACTAATGCCTGCCCCTGTCGGGAATCGAACTCGAGCTTTACGGTGTAGTTAGGCATGTAGCTCTTCAATCAACGAGCCAGTCAAATGTACACTGCTACTACCAGGGACAGAACAATATATGCTATCGAATTCCTTGAGTTGGTATAGTCAATGGCTGACTACGCAGCACCTCTACTCGTAAGAGGTGTTGCGTAGTCGCAACCTAACAACAACACATCCATAGTTTGTCATTAACACAATACAATATCACAAAACTGCAGCGACAGCGTATCGTTGTTATATAGCCACTGGTTGATCACCTTTGCTGCGCTGAATTTTTAAGTGAAAACTTCTTTAGCGGCGTTGCGCACTTTTTTTGGAATGCGTAAAAAATTCTAATTTCGCGTCAGATCGTCAGAACGTAAGACGGTGCACTGCGCATGCGCGAACAAGATGGCGGCGCAGGTCGCTTGAAAATCTAAAATAATACGTAGATTCTTTGCTGTTTTTGTATTGCTTATATATTTCCAAACAGTATAGGATTCGCAATGGATAATACCAGTACGAGTGAGTGTAAAACAATAGCATAAACTACTGCAATTCGGCCTCTTGCGTTGTTCTACAGTATTGCAACCCGTCTTTCTTTGTGTTTGTGGTCTGTGTGAAACAAGTCTTATACAAACTGTTTAAAAGTCAGTTGTGAATACTCTTTGCGTGTGCAAGTGAACTGTCCATGAATAGTCATGAACTGGTGGAAAGATAAGATATATGGATTCACATTTTATATAAGGCAATTAGCAAGATTTCCTAGTGGTTAGATAGCCAACAGACACCAGAGATCGTGGTGAATTGCCAACCTGAAATTAGAGTATTAAGAATGTAATACAGGAGGAATAACCTTACTTGCAAACAAAAATGACACTGGTTAGCACTGAGGTTATGGCAGCAGGAATAAATATGGTAGCTATAACAATCCGGGTGGGTGATAACAAAACTCTTAACACTTACAACATATTAAGTGTTAGTAACTAACAAACTTACGAGCAGCTTTTACAAGCTACTAGGTTGGAAATAAGCCGACCTATATTATTTCAAGGAAGTTGAGATTAACAATGTTCCCCGTGTTGGTCCGGGCTCTTTCGCAGAATAGACTATCTGCCTTCTTACCAGGCAGCTCGTAAAAGGTGAGCATAGGCTTACCGTCACTAACACCGTGATATCTGGTTAGGTGGTAGAGTTTCGCAGCGACTCATCCGGATTGGTACCACCGCCTTACTTATTCCTGCCGCCATAACGTCATGACGTGTTCCGGTTTGGAGGGTAAGGTAGCCGGTAAACTTACTTTTGCTCAAGGCCTAACATCCCGGCCTGAGGTTGGCAACGCACCATTACCACCCTTGGTGTCTCTAGGCGGCGTAAATTTCTTACCATCAGGAAATCCGTCTGCTTGTTTGCCTTGCAATATCATAAAAATACTAACAGTGTGGAAAGTAATTTATCATAATTAAGCACAGTAAAACTGCAAAAGCAGATTTAACTTTTTCATTGGGCACGATGTCGCAATTTAATAATGGTTTATTAAAATCATAGCAAATAGTTCCGAAATGGTCCCACATAAATTTTATCAACATCCTACTTGTAGTTTTTCAGTTAATAGCTCATACATTTGTTACTTATCTTGACGACCTCATTATCAAAACCACTAACCATACCATGATAAAACGAATATAAGACCACCTCGAAATCATGGCCTATCTTTCTAAAATAGTGCCATCAAATTAGGTTGAATTTTGGTCGAGTAATCGCTTAAAAACATACAAAAAAAAATAAAAAATATTGACTGTATTGAGAACTTACTTCTATTTTGGAGTCTATCCTATTAATATTATAAATGCGAAACTTTGTAAGTATGGATGTATGGATGTTTGTTACTCTTTCACGCTCGAATGGCTGAACGGATTTGTCTGAAATTTGGAAGACAGATAGATTGTGACCTGGATTAACATATAGGCTATTTTTAATCCCGATCGCACACCGGGTTTCTGTGAAAACGCGGGCGAAGCCGCAGGTAGGAGCTAGTCTACTATAAAAGGATTAAAATTACTACAATCATATTGTTAGGAAGTAAAAATACTGACTGCCTTACCTTCCAAACCGATACAAAATAATGACAAGCACTGATGTTAAAGTCGTAGAGAAGATAAAATACTGATGCAAATTGGCAAGTGAACTTAACTTGTGAAAAAAATCAAACTCTTAGATTATTGCGCTATGGGCGATAAGGTCTTCACATCTGTACACTAAAAATATTATAAAGAAGGAAATAATTTGTAAAATTTACGTTTTTTATAGTGGACACTGGATGGGATTTTAGTGTATAACTTTTTTTCTAAATTACACTTATACTTTTCGACAATATACAACTTTTACAGCGAAAATCAAAAAATGAAGTGTGTTGTTGAAATCTACAAGTGTTTTTTAAAAAGGTATTTAAATAATTTAAGTATTTGATATGTACGAGGGGCCTTCAATAATTACTTAGCCTCATCGCCCCATGGCGTTGTTGTTACAAAAGAGTTTTACTATCGTGCAGTAAATACTTTTTGAAGTCTATCAAGTAGTTTTCAGTCTTTTCCCTTCACTTGTTTTGTTTCGACAACCTTTGGAAGCGAGCGTGTCGGTCGGTTTTGCAAAAATGGAAAAAGAACAATATCGTTCGGTGATTAGATTCTTGTTTTTGGAAGAGAAAACGCGCAGCGAAATCAAAGAGCGCTTGGATGCTGTGTACGGTGACTCTTCTCCTTCGATGACGACCGTCAAATATTGGTTCAACGAGTTTGCTCGTGGCCGCACGTCGGTTTTTGATGAGCCACGCCCAGGTGCACCGAAAACGGCTACTACAGAAGAAAACGTAAAAAAAATCCACGATCTCGTGTTGGGAGACCGGCGACTGAAGATTCACGAGATAGCTGAGACTGTAGGCATCCCAGGTGGGACAGTGCATCATATTCTGCACGAAGAATTGGGTATGAAAAATTTGTCGGCGCGATGGGCGCCGCGTTTGCTCACACCAGACAACAACACCGGCTCACACCTCCGCCGTTGTCATGGCCAAATTGATCGAATTGCGCTACGAATTGCTGCCCCATCCACCGTATTCTACAGACTTGGCACCATGCGACTTATTCTTGTTCCCAAATCTGAAAAAGTCACTCGCCGGCAAAAGATTAGGGTCGAATGATGAGGTCATCGCCGCCACAGAGGCCTATTTTGAAGACCTCGGGAAATCGTATTTTTTTGACGAGTTAAAAAAGTTCGAGCATCGCTGGTCCAAGTGTATTGAATTGAAAAGAGACTATGTTGAAAAATAAATCTTTACTTTCTCAAAAAGTTCTTTATTTTTTCTTAGGCTAAAAATTTATTGAATGGCCCTCGTATGTACCTAGATCAGCAAATCTTTAGTTACCTTCAAAACGTCATAAAAATTTCATTCACGTACACCAATTAACTCTTAAGTCTTTATGATTCCCGAGACCTTTAGTGCTCGTAATCTTTCATACGGTCTTAGTACGGTCGGTAATGTGAACAAACTTACGAGCATAGTCTAAGAGCCTGGTGACGTAAGCTTGAAATTAACCTATCAGCCTTTACGTAACGAAAAGGTTACGACTGACCCAAGTACTGGATAAAATAAGATTCTTAGAAATACAAAATTGAGGTCAGATTCTTTACTTCCTATCGGCACTTGGTCAGTTTTATTATATATTAACAGAACCGAAAAACTTCATTTCGCCTGACTGCTAACAAAAAAAGTTAATAATCTTAAAATTAAAAATTTTCAAGAAACTTGACGAAACTTGTATGTTAAGTAGGCAATAGTCATCTCGCATCGAAACCGATCCATCCTACAAAAGTTATGATTATAGACAGACACGCCAAACTTATAACATAAAAAAGTATTTTCAAGCCCATATCCCTGAAACGGTAGGCAGAGGCACAACCAGGCCACCCACGACTAGCCGAAGACATAAAATCCTACAATGTGATAGGTGGCAAGCCTATCGCCAGCCTGGCACATGTCCAATCCCGAGCAACATTTTTTTTATTAGAAAATTGAAAAAACTAAATTTTCTTTTTGTTGCCCGACCCGGGATTCGAACCCAGGACCTCATGCAGTCAAGTCCAACACCTGAACAGACCACCAGACCACAGAGGCGATAAAAATAAAAAAGAGTAATGTCTTTCCTACTTTCTAAACCTTACTGTGACTCAAAGGTAAAATAATTTATTCTTCATATGAACTCGCATCTAATACTTTCCCCGTGTTGGTCCCAGCTCATTTGTAGAATAGACAAGCATACTTACTAACAACTTGACATCTGACTAGGTGGTAGAGTTTCGCAGCGACTCGCCCGGATTGGTACCACCGCGACCTCCTTGCCATTCCTGCCGCCATAACGTCAAGGATTGCCTTTGACGTGTCCCGGTTCAAAGAGAAGGCACCGTATTTTTTTTTACAATTAAGAAATCCGTCTGCTTGTTTGCCCTCCAAAATCTTAAAAAAAAACTTCTTTTCCAATAAATTTATAACTATAATATAATTGGAATTTAGAACAAAGTCCAAATATCCGCTAAGATGACCTAGGTCTAGTAAGAGCATGACTATATTGGAATAAGATGTTATGTATGAATATTCCTGGACAAGTCACTCAAATTGAATCTAACTCCAAGGTAAGCAAATTATATTATGCTTGTGTTATGGGTATTAGTCGACGATCTTAATTTATATAAATACTTAACTAGATACCAGAATAAATTTAATATGATGTATTGTGTTTGTAATATTAAGTTTACATCCAAATATTCATGCACATTATCAAATTCATGTTACAAAGTAAGTTGGGTCCTTTTATAATGAAAGGTTTATGTCTAAGATGCAAAAAAAACATCATGAAAATATTTATGCGAAATTCTGTTTACGCTATGAAATTAAAAAAGGTGTAAAGGGGTTTTTGGTGCAACCGTGACAGAAGATGGTTGTGAATTTTTCGTAATTATTGAGTTTTGTTTATAATATGATTAAAATTAGTTCATTTAGATGGGAATTAATTTAATTTTGTTCAGATAAAGTGTACAATGGAAACATTTATGAAGAAATTAGTGTATCGTGTATTTCCTCGCTGAAGCCAAATCTCACTAAATGAGCATGAGTAACGAAGCCACTGCTTTACTCAAGACCCTGACATGACTTTGACTTATGAATTATGACCTGACCATATGACTGTTAAAAATAATTTATTAATACGAGAGACGTGGCAGCATGGCCTAAGGGTCATAGCCTGCCCGGAAATGAATTTAAATAAAATAAAAAAGGTTTTTGTGGTAAAAGTGAAAGCGGTGGTGGTGAAAGAAGATGGCCGTATTTTTTTGGTAATTATTGAATTTGGTGTAAATTATTAGTAAAATTAGTTAATTTAGGTGGGAATTAGTTTAATTTTGTTCAGATAAAGTGCACAAGTGAAATAATTATGAAGACATTAGTGTATCGTGTATTTCCTCGGTGCCACCAAATCTGCTAGATGAGCTTGACTAACGAAGCCAGCGCTTTACTCAAGACCCTGACATGACTTTGTATTAGTGACTTATGACTGTTAATAACACTAAATTAATACGGAAGACTTGGCAGCATGGCCTAAAAGTCGCATTAGCCGGCCCCAGAAAGGGGCAAATGAATAATAATTAAGAGTTTTGGCGCCATTGTGAATGAAGATGGTCCTAATTTTTTCACAATTATTGAATCTAGTGTAAATGATGAGTAAAATTAATCAAGGTTTAATCAAGGAGAGTTAATCAAGGTGGGAATTAGTTTCATTTTGTTCAGTGAAAGTGCACAAATGACACAATCATTAAGAAATCAGTGTATCGTGAATTTCCTCGCTGCCGCCAAACCTCCTAAAGTGAGCTTGTGTGAAGTGACCACCGCTTTACTCAAGACCCTGATGTGACTTTGTAAATAGTGACTACTGACTGTATAAGAATTAATTAATACGGAAGACATGGCAGCACGGGCTAAAGGTCTTAGCCGGCCCCAGAAAGGGGCAAATTCACTTAAAAAATATGAAAAAGGTGTAAATGAAATGTCAGTGTCAATGTATTGTCAAGTTTTTAATATTATTCTTTTTTCGCGTTACCTTCGAAACCACTGTAGCCGTTATAAAATATGATAGTCATTGGAGTTTACTCCAAAGTTTACTCTTTAGACTCTTTTACTCTTTAGAGTACACGTCAATCAAAATTAGTCACCATCGCGGTCTGGAAACTGACAAAGAACGGAAAATCTTTGCTGCCATTTTTAGTCAATACTTTTAATATTTTCAACGCTCAGAACTGGCTCTTATATAGTTTAAGTAGGCGTATGAATAAATAATAAAGAATAAATAAACAAGAAGACGGTTTTGTTAGAAAATTTACTGGAAATTGCAAATTGATATTGGAATTGAACAAATCCAATCATTCAAGGTTTAGAGCTTTTATAGAAGGCGAAAAACTATTATGATGAATAAATAAAAGTAGTCTGGTGCAGTCATAGTATACAAGAATACAAGTGATTTCTGAGACTCAAATTTCTGACTTCTCGAGTTGGAATATTTCTCGATTTCCTCTGTTGTCATTAGGAGTAAAACATCTTCAAACTTTACCCTCGAATGTATCATCAAATTTACTCGTCTTCGAAATAGCTATTGTAGAAAAAATGGTAAGATCGCACTAGGCAGAAAAAAAGATTAAATTAAAAAGATTAAAAGAAGATTATCTCAGTCAGAAAAGGTGTGCTATAGATAGATGTCCAATTTAAAACAGTTTCAATTAATTTAGAATTTTGTCTATGTATTGTAGTGTTCCACTGTTGATTTTAATTACATGAGGTCTCAGGTTCAATTACAACACTCTCAAAAACGTGTTTTTTTGTCTTCTTACAAAAGTAACAGGGTCCATAGTTGGATAACTACCGGTTTAAGATAGGTTTATATTATAGATAGAAGTACCTTCGGCTAAACGTGGATGACTTGGCTGACCTACCACTCTAACCTACAATCCTGTGATATGGGTGTGAAAACATTTCTTTAATATACCTGGAAGTCGTATAATTTGAACATATTACAATAATAATGTACATATGTCTTAGCAAAACCTTTTAAAAAATGATCTCTATTTATTTGCCTTGGTAATCGTATTACACTTAAATGGATGGACCAATTTCGCTTATCCTTTTTTATTGTATTGGTTATTGTCGGGAAAAGGTCCATGAGAAAAAAAAAATCACACTTAGGACAGGACAACGTATGTCGGCTCAGCTAGTTCAGATCTAGATCATAGATAATGAGTCTTTGTTTCCAGTGGTCAACCCATTACTCGTTAAAGTATAGTACAATGTCACCAATTCCTTTTTTTATTGTGTTAATTAGGAGTTTCTTATGAAAGAAAAATATGATTGTTTAGTAGAACATGAGAATTTCCATAGTTAAAACTGGACAAGATCTGTCAGATTAACATAATTCTATATTAAAATAGTCAAGGCGTGATCGATGGGGTCGTCTCAACTCTACGTCGAAATATCCACAGACCGTACTAAGACCGCATGAAAGGTTACGACCACTGAAGGTTTTGGGAATCATGCAGGCTTAAAAGTTAATTGCTGTACGTGACCTAAATTGGTATGAGGGTTTGAAGGTAACCAGACCTTTTGTGTTCATTTATCCTTATTCTTTCTAATTATTGGTTACATTGAAACTTTATGGTTGGCACCCCATCATCATGATTATTAAGATTTAGGGTCCAAGGGTAGTGGTGATCACCCAATATCAGGTGGCAGGCTAAGTAAAAAAGTTATTAAGGTCCACGGGTAATGGTGATCACCCACTATCAGTTGGTAGTCTAAGTAAAAAAAATATTAAGGTCCACGGGTAGTGGTGATCACCCACTATCAGTTGGTAGTCTAAGTAAAATAGTTATTAAGGTCCACGGGTAGTGGTGATTACCCACTATCAGTTGGTAGCCTAAGTAAAAAAGTTATTAAGATCTACGGGTAGTTATTATCAACCACTATCAGGTGGCAGTCTAAAGTAAATAAGTTATTAAGGTCCGCGGGTAGTGATGATCACCCACTATCAGGTGGTAGTCTAAGTAAAAAAGGTCACGGATAGTGGTGATCACCCACTATCAGGTGGTAGTCTAAGTAAAAAAGGTCCACGTATAGTGGTGATCACCCACTTTTAGGTGATAGTCAAAGTAAAAAATATTAAGGTCCATGGGTAGTGGTGATAACCCACTATCAGGAGGTAGTCTAAGTAAAAAAGTTATCAAGGTCCACGGGTAGAGATGACCACTTACTATCAAGTGGTAGTCTAAGTAAAAAAGGTATTAAGGTGGACGGATGATGGTGGTCACCCACCATCAGTTGGTAGTCTAAGTAAAAAAGTTATCAAGGTCCACGGGTAGTAATGACCACTTACTAGCAAGTGGTAGTCTAAGTAAAAAAGTTATCAAGGTCCACGGGTAGTAATGACCACTTACTAGCAAGTGGTAGTCTAAGTAAAAAAGTTATCAAGGTCCACGGGTAGTAAGGACCACTTACTAGCAAGTGGTAGTCTAAGTAAAAAAGTTATCAAGGTCCACGGGTAATTGTGATCATCCACTATCAGGTGGTAGTCTAATCAAAAAAGTTATTAAGGTCCACGGGTAGAGGTCAGGTGGCTCGCTTGTCTATTTAAAAAATATTACCCTGCGACAGATGTATTTTCAGACAAAAGAAATTTCAATTACGTTTCGATTTTAAAGAAAGCTTTTATTCGGTTTTTCAACCGTTCATTAATTTTAGTTCACGAGTTTCTTTGAACCATCTTACTTTTATAATGTTTTCTTTTAATTTCAATACGTCATTAGTGGATTTCATAACGATTTTTAAGTTGTTATTCGTTAACATTGCTAAAGAAATTTACAAACATAAAACGAGTCAATGAAAAACAGCGAAAACTTGGAATAAAATGAAATATTTTTTTCAATCTGATTATTTTTATTTTAAAAATATTAAATTACATACATACATATCTTCACGCTTAGTCCCTTAGGCAGAGAGTATAGAGTGCCAGACCTCACGATCCTGACAAACCTGTCTGGCTTCCTTCATATTCTTGACACCACCATTGGATAATATCAGGGCAATAGCAGGGCTGTGTGTTGTCAGCGCGCTTGTTTATCTTATATTTGGACAAATGTCTTCAAATGTTAAGATCATTTAATGTGGAAATGCGTATGGGTGACCAAGTGGTGAAATGCCTGCTTTATGCAGAGGATGCTGTACTTTTGGGCTCTACACCATCTGAGCTGTAGACACTGGTCCCAGTTATGGCGATGGCGATTGTAAAGAAAGGGGCTTACATGTGAATGTGACGAAAATGAAAGTTATGGTGTTTAAAAGAGACGAAGCTAGAACGGATGTAAGAGTTTTAGTTGATGATGTAATGTTAGAGCAAGTGAATGAAATTGTATATCTTGGTTGTGTTTTTAGCAGGAATGGAAGGTACACCGCGGATGTAGATAGGACATTGTGTGCAGGGAATAGTGTGAATGAAGCGTTGCGTAAGCTATTTCAAAGCGAGGTTTTGAGTCTAAGAGCTAGACTCGCTTTGCATAATTCTGTGCTTATCCCAACGTTACTGTTTGGAAGCGAGAGTTGGGTATGTCAGAAAATTCATGAAAGTAGGATATGAGAGCGCTACAGAAAATCTGTACGCTCGCTGACCGCATTCGTAACAGTGAGATCCGAGAAAGAGTGGGATTAAAAGAAAGTGTTGGTGTCAAAATACGAAATGCTCCGCTGCTTTGGTCATGTGAAAAGAATGACAGATGAAAGATTGACAAAGCAAATATACAATGCGAATGTTGATGGATGTAGGTACCCGGGGAGACCTAGGTTGACATTCCACCATCAATACTTAATTATTGAACGATAATGACTAATCCGCAAAGTGCCATTTTTCATTTAAAAAAACGTGTAGTTTTTATCGCGCAGAATAAATCTGCGCTGCATCGGATCACAATTTTTTTTCGTTGTAATTTTTCACCGCCAATGCCAACACTAGTTTATGATTCAATATGTAACAGACCTGTGAGAAAAAATTTGCGCCATAAAAATTCGAAGCGCTATACCAAGCTGTGGTTACATGGCAACTGATCTAAAAAGCATTAATATTGGCCGTAGTTCTATAAAGGGCTTGATATAGAAAATGTTTACGATGTATTATTCAAAACCAAATTATGACACCTTACATAACTGATGTGAATATATAAATAGTTAAACCAATTAGGTGTGAACGTGTACAAATATTGTTCTGTTTACTTTGAACATCAAAGCGTACATTTGTTTTAAACTCTTGTATTAGTTTCGCTTTTGTGCCGAACATTTGGAACAGCTGCGCTGATATTTCCTCGCGGATGGCGATTTCAAACGTATTTTTAATTCTTGTTCAGTCGAACCGGAAACGGTTTAAAATCTTTTGTAAGATTTTAAACAGACAGACAACCCTACAGATCCGGTATGTTAGCGTGTATTTCATCGTAACTCGTTTTGGACAAGTAATGCCATATTTTTAGGAATACCCTCATATTTTTAAGATATGTAGCTATGTTTAAATATCAAACGAAAAAGTGTTTTATTGTAAATGCTATTACTGTTACACATATTCTGTGTTTTTTCTCTGGACTCCTAAGCTTCAAATTTAAATTTACACATCTTGTGCAGTTTGACCTGACTTGAAAGATAGGATACCTTAAACCTCAATTTATCGCAGGCGAAGCCGCGGGTAACTGGTAATTTTATATTTATTTATTAAAAAAATATTACGTCACTATAAACATTTGATTAAATTAAATCTGTATGTTAACACAATTGATGATATCGTAATATGCGTATATTCGTATCTTAAAGACAATGAAATAAATAGAAGCTAACCGCGTCTTACTTCAAGATATATATAAGGTTTTTTATGATATGTTGCGACTTATTCGACACCGTCAATAAAACACAATTGAGTTTCTCTTTAAAAAAAGGATTTATTACGGTTATTTTACTGAAACAACAGAATTTACAATTTTATATGAAATATTATTTTTTATCAAGAAATCTTTACATACCTGTGAAAAAGAAACGACATTTAATGTTATTAGCTACGGTGTCTGTTTCTTTATTAATAATCCTTTTAAATAATTTTTACAAGTTTTACTTTAAGTTTTCTTTTATGACACGAAACGCCATGTTTTTTGACAGACCATAATTTATTCTTTTTCTCAATTTGAATTATGAGAATTCGAAAGAGATTTATAATTTTCTTTACATATATATATAAACTAGCAGTTTAATGCAGTTTCACCTGCGTAACTTGGCTTCTCCTGTACCGATTTTGATGAAAAAAAGCCTATACAGCTCAAGAATAATGTAGCATTCTAAAGGAGAAAGAATTTTTGAAATCGGCTCAGTAGTTTCAAATAAGCAAATAAAAATCAAATCTTTCCTCTTTACATTATGATTAATTATACATTATACATCAGTAGTACAGAAAACACATTTTTTAACCTTCTCTGTGATGAAACTGCATTACGAGTTGTTTTATGAAAAGTATTTTATCAATGATTGTGGCAGCACTGGTCCACGGTGATCACAAAATCTCACACGTTTCTTGTGTTAATATTTATTTTGTTTCGCCAGACAAGCGGATTTAGTTTTTCTGAGAGTCGGGTTTAATGGTTGACAACACCGCTTCCGTTGGTTTTCCTTTTCTTCAAATAAGTATTCTTCAAAATTTCCTTGAGCAGCTTATTTTTAGAATGTTTTTCTTGTAATAACCAGAAATAAAACATAGGTAATAACAATACTAAATTTCTTTTACATCACATCGCCTCTGTGGTCTAGTGGTCCGGGTGTTGGACTTGACTGCATGAGGTCCCGGGTTCGAATCCCGGGTCGGCCAACACAAAGAAAATTGGATTTTTCCAATTTTCTAATAAAAAAATGTTGGTCGGGATTGGAAATGTGCCCGGTTGGCGATAGGCTTGCCACCTATCACATTATGGGACTTAGTGTCTTCGGCTAGTCGTGGGTGCCTTGGTTGGTGTACGTTTTTATTTATTATTGAATGAACAAAAAAGATGTATATAAGTTGAACATAGGTCACCGAATACTATCAATTACGTATTAGCACAATCACAAAAACAATTGTAATATTTATGAAACACAAGGATCTTAGCGTGAAGTAGGTACATAACCCATGTAATTTGAACTAAGGTAGCGGGCATTTTATAAGAACATTTTTATTTATTGGTCAACTAATTACTAAAAACAAAAAATTAAATTAATTACTTTTATATTTTTAATTAATGCATAGTGTTGATCCGCCA
>NJDC01006980.1:142744-156210 GCA_002245475.1 Calephelis virginiensis | reverse complement strand
CACGAAAGTTATTTAGGCTTTTGCAACTTAATCCAGTCCGTCCGTTCCAACTTATTATCAAAGGTAAATAGAAATTAAACAGAAATTTTAATGATACGGCCCTTAATGTGTTCCTATACAATTTACCCGAACATATGGTTAGAATAGTCAGTTAAAATATGTCCGCTAAATTGGAAAAGGCATTAAGTACCTATAGTTTTAGAATAAGTGAATTTTCAAGAACAATATAATAATAAGCCAAGTGCATCAAATAGCAAATCTTAAAATTCGCAAACCTTCTCAAATTTTAAAATAATTTTAATTTACATGTACTTGAGGTATGGCTAAATAGCTCAAAATAATTTTAAATTCCGTATACTACAAAATAGTCAAGGACAGCAACCGCAGCCTTTAGCTATGCCACCTAAACCTGTGACTCTGGGATACAAGCCCAATTTGGTTATAGGCCTAATTTTAATAATAATGTTGTTTCCTCAATTAACCAAAAAAAAAATGACACCGTAACAGTTCGGCCTACTCACCTAAAATTTTTTCACTCATCCAATTTAGGTATAGGCCACCATTTAATTTTGGACATAGATTTTCACAGCCACAAAATACTGATGTGTCTATGAGAACAGCACCACGTCCAAAAATAAGTCAATTAAATGAATTAAATCCCAATATTCAGACTATACTGAACCCTATAATTACTATGACGATTGCTATTTATATTATGCATATCACAACTATTTCTACGACTTGACAAGGTACATGATTATTTTGAACAATTTCTATATAATGAACTCTTTGAAGTTATTAGCACTCACGCATCTAGCAGGCATAGCGAAGTTATGCAAATACCTTTATTACCAATATTTGATTCTAATAATATTAACAAAATAAATTATTTAAAATTAAGAATGCGGAAATTGAAGATTATAAACTTCAATTGTTCAAGTTTAGAATTGCGCGTCACCTTACCAACTATACAAAGTTCAGGTGACCCCATTATAAAGTATTTAGATTTTTTAAAGGGGTATGCAGGCTCAGTGCCATAGTTAAATGAGTAAATGGCTATGCAAAATGCTATACTTTAGACGAAGAGACGATTACATCACCTTTGGTAGTTAATAAGTATGAAGTAGATGAGTGTGAGGTTAACAATATAACAGGTATTAGTGAAATAAATAAAGAACAATTACTAGAACAAAATTTGAATTAAATACGATTTTACCACATAAATGAGAAAGAAGGAAAGCATTTTTACAAATTGTGTAGGGATTCCCTACACAATTTGTAAAAATTGACCCTTGTCATTCACTAATAATGTTAAACATGTTATTGGAACTAAAAACAAAGATTCTATTTTTGTTAAACCGTATAGACATGGCCCAGTATAGTTTGATGAAATTAAGAGGCAAGTGAAAAAACTTTTAAATGAAAACGTTATACAAGAATCATATTCCCCTTGGAGTGCCCTCGTGCCCCTATTCCAAAAAAGATGGATGCTTCAGGAGAACCTAAATGTATAGTAGTAATAGACTACCGACACCTTAATGAAATCACCGTAGACGACAAATACCCATCACCACACTTTACAGATTGTTTTTGATAAATTAGGCAAAAGTACTTATTTAACAACCCTAGACTTAGCAAGCAGTTACCATCAGATAGAAATCAACGAGTCCGATCGCAAAAAATACCTTTAGTACTCAATCAGGACATTACGATTTTCTCAGAATGCCATTCGGTCTTAACACCTCCCTGCGACATTCCAAGGGCATTTACTGCTAGGTCTACATTATTATCTACTCTGCACGCCTAAGCAAACTATATCTATACAAATAGCCTAAAAGTAGTATTTGACATATTATGCCAAATTAAAATAAAAGTTCAACTTGATAAATCAGAATTCCTTCAAAAAAAGTGTTATATCTAGAACACACCATTACACAAGACGGCCTTAAGCCAAATAATGATAAAATAAAAGCTGTGTTAGACTATCCAATACCCACAACCATTGCAGAAATCAAAAGTTTTCTTGGACTCATAGGTTGTTACCGACGATTCATCAAAGACTTTGCCAGAGTACACAACTCTTAACTTCTTGACAGACGAAGGCGTTACTTTGCGGAAATCGATACTTAAATCCAAATAAAATTATTTAACTTGCAATCTTAACTTCTTGTTTGAAAAAGGGTAATAATATTATAGCTGACGAAAACTTTATGGAAGCCTTCCAAAAATATAAGGAGCTATTAGTAATGCACACCTACTAAAATACTCCGATTACGATAAACCTTTCTTTCTTACAATATATGCCTCTAATGTTGCTTTAGGAGCTGTGCTTTCACAGGGACCCCTGGGTAGCGATCGTCCGATTGCCTATGCCAGCCGAACCATTAGTGACAATGAAGCTCAATATAGTACAATAGAGCGCAAATTATTGGCAATTATGTGGGCTGTGAAACACTTTAGACTTTATTTATACGGAAAAACATTCACTATACTGACCATCGGCCATTAGGCTGATTTTACTCTATTATGGAACCAAATAGTAACCAACCTTACTCGATGGCGTTTACACTTACAAGAATGTGACTTCGAAGTAATTTACAAAAAATGGGCAACAAAAAACCAATGACGGTGCATTATCACAGCTAAAATGAAATGTAAAAGTGTACGACGATAAAGAATCTTTGTTAGTCCATGTAAAAAAACAGGGAAATCAATCTCAAGATTACTTTATCGAATGTAACGGAAAAAATTAAAAAGTTACCCGATAGCCAAAGCTCTGAGGATATATGTAAAACAATAACCATTTTCGATTCATCTCCTACCATCTCAGTATGTGCTAATGATTTAGAGTTTGAAGAACAATATCCAATACCCTTAGTCGCTAGTAGTATAGAAACCGCACATTCAAATATACAATTAGACACATCTGGTATTCACATATTATGTGAAGCAATCGATACAAAACCCAACCAAATTTTGGAATTTTGGTGGATTAAAATGGAAATATAACAAAAAGACTTGTCAAGACCAAATAAAATTTTTAGAAGTATTTTGCCGTTAAATAATATTGAGTTAATTAAAAATTTTCTAAAGGAATATATACGTCCTAAAATGAAATATTTCATTTATTTTGAGGGAAAGAAGCATAGGATAGATTTGTCAAACGCAATTATCTATCTATTTAAAAAAGACACAATTAATATGTTAGAATGCTTGTAAAGAACGATTTACATTGATGATGAGAAAGAACAAGGAGCTATAATTTTAAAGTATCACGAAGGTGAGACATGCAACTGTGGCATCAAAGAGACCATGGCTAGGATTATACAAGTTTTATTATTGGGCCAAGCTACAAGACACTATTTTTGCCTTAATTAAAGACAATAAATCCATTATTGCAACTTATACAAAACCAAGACGCGCCATTTCAAGAAATATTTATAGATTTATTTATCATAGAGGTTAAATATTAATTAACATTAGTAGATGCCGTTAGTAAACTTGGCTAAGCAATTGGCGTCAGTTACTTGTTAAACCCCTGAAGTAGTTTGTGCATTAATAAAGTATTTTTCCTTTCGGGGGATCTCTAACAGGATTTCATGCGACCCAGATTCCGTATTTAATAACATGCTCATGCAGGTGTTAACAGACATGTACAAAATTGAATTACATATTGCTCCACCTAATAATCCAAACTCGACAGGAATCGTAGAAAAATTTCACTCCTCTCTTTTAGAAATTTAGATAAGCGAAATACGAGCAAAAGTTTACAGATGCAGCATCCGTTATGTAATATTCAATAATGTCTTACAATAGTACATTCATGTAACGGAACTTACATTGTTTGAATGTATGTATATGTATCAGAAGAAACACGTAAGTAGTTTACCTGATAATAGATTGAGGTACTTGTGCCAGTAAAATCTGATTTCTTCCTAATTTAAGAACACGACATTGCTGAACATCGATGTCTCTAATAATAGCAATGAGAATAGGTATAGTAATAGAACGTTCTGATCTAAGCATGCCATTATTTGTCATAGAATATGTATTTACTTTAGAAAAGTAAACACAGTGAGTGTTATTATAGTAGAGAATACAAATGAAGTTAAAAGCCATTCATAAAAGCTTTGATAACAGTTGAAAGTTTCTGATTAGCTTTAAAAGGCTGTCTCACAGAGAACCAGAGACCATAAAACTAGTCAATATTTTTCTTTTTTTGTAAATTGTCCTGTAGAATGTATACTTTTAAATCTTATACGTAATACATAAAATTCAATCCCCATTTCTAGCGTGCTTTTTGAGGATTCCCTCCAATGTTAAAGATGAAAGTGGAACATGGACTATCAAATAAATGTGAAGTAGTTTACTCCATCTCTACTGTTCATTAATAAAGAATTTGTGTAAAGTTAGACTCGCTATAATCTATATGAATTAGTATAACGGATAAAGAACGAATGAATCGACTTTTCTAGATTAGTGCATCACCATAGTCTAAGATCCGGCTGCATGATTGCGACATGAATAGTGTAAATAAAACAAAAATCGAAATTTTAAGTAAGTTTAGAAGTGGGAGAATTTGTTTTATAATTTGCCTATTAATAATTGAGTATTAATTAAAATTTTAGTTGAGGTTATTTAGAAAAACATTTCAAACTCCTCTCTATCGCCTCTGTGGTCTAGCGGTTCAGTTGTTGGACTTGACTGCATGAGGTCCCGGGTTCGAATCCCGGGTCGGGCAACAAAAAGAAAATTGGGTTTTTCCAATTTTCTAATAAAAAAAATGTTGCTCGGGATAGGATATGTGCCCGGTTGGCGATAGGCTTGCCACCTATCACATTGTGGGACTTAGTATCTTCGGCTAGTCGTGGGTGCCCTGGTTGTGCCTCTGCCTACCTCTTCGGGGATATGGGCGTGAAGATACTACTATTAACTCCATAAATTAGTAAAACTACATCACTTCGCATTTGTGCGTGTGTGTTTGTGTTGCAGCATGGACGCCCAAGGATAGTGACCGCTGATGGCTCGACCTGTTGTGTAAAAGTATTCCCTAACCATTCCAACATATCAAAAATGCACAACGTTACTATTCAAATTTTCCCTTCTGTCAATTCTTCTGGCATGCAACCCGTTCATTTTGTTTAAATTATTCTGTCATCGTGCTGTCTTATTCACTATAAAAATATAGAAAGTTTTTGTTTGCATTTACAAACAATTTTTTGTTTCAGATAAAATGGTTCCTGATCCAGATAGGACACAGATCAATTTTCCTAAGTTAAAGTATCCATTATTCAGAGATGAAAAAGTTAGGACGCCTGAACAATGGCTTAAAGGAAAACAAATACAAGATGGTGCCGAAGGATTGTGGAGAGTACATGACAGTCTCTACGACTTGACAAAATTCATTTCTGCACACCCTGGTGGTACTCAATGGCTTGAATTTACTAAGGTGAAATAAAATTAACAAAAAACAAAACTAACAATAACACTTCCATAAAAAAATGTTAAATCTAAGCTAAGAACAATATTTATGTAAGAGATTTCTACAGCCACTTAAAAAATTATTTATTTATTTCTCTATCAGTTTTATTGTTTTCTATCAGTGCTTGAGGTCGATATATTCTAATAAAAAGCTTAGCCGCCTGTACACGATGAGCCATGAAAGCCTATAACAGAATGTGCGATGATGGCCTCTATGATTGCCCTACTGTCCACACGATTGGAAAGGACTCGCCCGGATTGGTACTACGGCTTTTCCCGTTCGTGCCGCCATCACATCAGTGCTTGCTCTTGACGTGTTACGGTTTGGAGGGCAATAGCCGGCTTTAAATTAACGGCTATCCGTTAAAAGTTTATTTTAAACGAGGCTTAACATCTCCGTCTTAAGTTGGTAACGCACCATTACCATCTTCGGTGTCTCTAGCGGCGTGAATTTCTTTCGATTAGAAAACCCATCTGCTATTGCAACAGTGTGAGAACTAGGTACACATTTCCTTATTTGTTTGTCTTGATCGCCGCTTTTTTATTTTATTTTATGATATTGGAAGGCAAACAAGCAAACGCATTTCCTGATGGTAAGAAATTCAAGCCACCTAGAGACACCAAACGTGGTAATGGTGTGTTGCCAACCTGAGGCTGTGATGTTAGGCCGACGTTAAATTAAACTTCGTATTCCTAATAACGGTCCCAGTCAGCATAAAAAAATTCATTCTAATATATCCAGTGGTTAAGTCACAGGAAATTAATTTTCATTTTTAACATTTTCCACATGCTGTACTTGTTACTAAGTTATCACACACAGGTTAAGGACCGCCGCATCGGTAAAGATAAATCACATGTTGCCAGCTCGCCTCTTTAAGAGACAAAAACATTTGCACTTAAATTAGTTCATACATTTTATTTGCAGATGTAAATTTTTGCATAACAAACTTTATATCGTAGCGATAAGAGTCATAAAGCACGGCAGAATAGTAGAAAACCTGCGGAAACAATGTATTCTTTCAATTACGTACGTTTCTAATTTATATAAGTAGGTCAGTGGGTCAGTGTGTCACCGAGATCCTGTGACGTTGCAAGTGTTATTGCTAATTCTTAAGCGCACGCGTTTCAATTTCGCCGCCTTTGTAGTGTCGGTCGGCGCAAAGCAAAGTGCCGCCATTGTTTATGTTTGAAAAAAAAAGTATTAACTGTGTTAAATAGGACGCTCTGTTTTATGGTGATAAGGACACGATATTTAGAATAGGTACTTAGTAACATTTTTATGTGAATTGTGTGAATTTAGACGCTCGTTTGTGTTATTAATTATTATAACGCCTCATTACAATTATACAGCTTTGGAGTACACCGATATGATTTTAATTTATGGGGAATCTCGCAGCAGCGCAGCCGCAGCTTTAGCACTGCGGACATACAGAGAAAGGTACTGAAACACCCGTATGTGTCCTACTAATAGCCGCACTATTGTTCAAGCTGTCCAGAGAATACGGGAGAATCAACCGTTAATCCCACATTCAGATAGTGGTCCTCCACGAAGACATAACCTTGATGAACAAATTTTAAATTATTTTTCACGCAACCCAACATCTAACCTGCGTAGGGCAGGTTGCCATTTCCGTGTAAATTATAAAATTATTCATCAAGTTTTAAAACGTGAGAAACTGATACCTCTCAAGTATAGAAAAGTGCAGGCGTTGGTACCCAGGGATAAGCCTGTAAGAGGGGCCTTCTGCGATTGGATTTTAAGAAAAAAATCAGATAACCCCGACTTCCTGAACAATGTGATGTGGACTGACGAAAGTACATTTACAAGAAATGGTTTATGAAATCGACAAAATCTTCGTCACTGGTGTGATATAATCCATGTTTAACTCGGGAGACTTCGCACCAGTACCGATTTTCTGTTAATGTGTGGGCTGGCATACATAGAGATACCATAATTGGGCCAGTTTTCATTGATGGTAATTTAAATGCCCAAAAAATTCTAGAGCTTTTAAATGGACCCGTCACAGAGTACACGGTTAAGCTCTCGTTGGACGTGTATAGCCGAATGTGGTACCAATTGGATGGAGCACCTGCTCATTCAGTAGTGTCTGCAAGAGAGCGTTTGTCTCAAATGTGGATTGGCCGTCATGGACCATCGCGATGGCCTGCGAGGTCACCGGACCTCACGCCATTAGATTTTTTCTTTTGGGGATATGTTAAAAATGATGTTTATTCTACAGAAGTTGATTCTGTAGATGATTTAAAAAACAGAATAATCAGAACTTTTGACAAATTAAAGAATATGGCCAATAATAGCGACCTTTTATCAAGAGTGAGAAATAACAAATAACAAAGACGATGTCATTTATGTGTTCGAGTCCATGGATGACATATTGAAAATCTAAAAGTTTAATATGAAACTAAGTGATTTAACCAAGTGAGTGTTATTAATAATTTCATAAAAAAAATCTCGAGAACTGTGTTTATATGGTGTGATTACGACGCATCGGTAACGTAGGTACCTACTCGCACCGCGCTGTTGCCGCTTCTATCTTAGTACTCACAGGTTAGTGACCTGATAACTACAAATGATGTTCTATTTCATTACCATTTTTAAGCTATTTAGTTTGTTCGGAAAAAAATTTTTTTTATTTCGTTGTCAGGATTTATTTGATAGTGACAAAGTATTCCTATAAACTGTTGTTGCCTGTATTTTCATTTAATGTCGTATTGTTTTCTCCACGCTGCATATTATGAATAGCTAAGGTGTATATTCTAAGAAACAGATTATGCGTACGTAACTCGTTACAACTATACACTATACTTCTTGAATAAACACCCATATTCAAGAAGCTTACTGGGCTAAGTTATCAAAAAACGCTGTTTGAAGTACGTCATTTAGCAATGCGTTTCTTTCATCAAGCCATCCAATTCATGAACAATACTTACACACATATTCAAGAAGCTTACTTGGCTAAATAATGAAAAAACGCTGTGTGAAGTACGACATTTAGCTATGCGTTTCTTATGTCAAGCCATCCAATTTGTAAACTATACTTATATCTGATATTGAACTAAGTATTGTTCATGAATTTGATGACTTGAAGCCAAAATCGCATAGCTAAATGTTGTACTTCGCGCAGCTACTTTCATTACTTAGCCAAGTAAGCTTCTTGAATACAGGTGATATGGTAGGAGTTTCGGCGCCATCGTGAATGAAGATGGTCGTAATTTTTTCATAGTTATTGAATTTCGTGTTTATATTGAGTGAAATTAGTTAGTTTAGGTGGGAATTAGATTAATTTTGTTCAGTGAAAGTACACAAATGAAGTAATCATGAAGAAATTAGTGTATCGTGTATTTCCTCGCTGCCGCCAAATCTCAATAGACGAGCTTGAGTAACAAAGCCACCGTTTTACTCAAGACCCAGACATGACTTACAGACGGCTTATGAAGAGAGAGAGAGAGAGAGAGAAGAAGAAAGAAGGTGACATGGTATAGTTGCGACGTTGCCGTTTGGTGCACGTATGCATAAATGCAAACGGCAACGTCGCAAATCACATTTTTTGAAAACAAAATTTTATTTGTTAATGGTTCTCAATTTGTGTCAGTTTGACATTGATAAAACATTTCGATCGCCTCTGTGTTCTGTCGGTTACGGCGTCGGGCTTGACCTTTTGAGGTCCCTGATTCGATGCCTGAGTCGGGCAACAAAAAAAACAGAAAGAGTGATTTTTTTAATTTTCTTAAAAAGTAACGTTGCCCGGGATTAAATGTGTGCTCGATTGGCGATAGGCTTGTCACATATCTCATTGTGGGACTTAGTGTCTGCGGCTAGTCGTGGGCAACCACGGTATGGTTGTTTTACTTATGCCTGCCTCTTCGGAGAAATGGGTGTGAAGATGTATTAAAGTCTTGCTGACGTTTCGTCCACAAACTTTTCGTCCGCTGTGGACGAAACGACACCTTTTTATTTTATTATTTTTTCACGAACGATACGTCCACTATTAAATTATGGAAGCTGTTTAGTACAGTCAGATGGGTTTTTTTTATGATACCATAATATTTTATTATTTTATAATTGTAAAAACTATTTGACGGCGGTGTGGTTGAATCTTGCTTTATGACGTCCAAAGCAATTTGTATTGCTAGTCACATGACTATTATGCAAAAAAAAAAACAAAAATCAATCATAACGTATATTTAGTACAAAAATCAACATTTTAAAAATATTGGATTTTGTTAATCAACAATATAATCACATGAAATATCTAGGTATATATATTACAACATCCATATTGTTTTGGTATTACTTTACTTATAAAAGTAATTTCCCTTACAATGTATCAAAATCAGTTCAAACGAAAGTCATTCAAAATGAATTCAATTCAACATTTAGTATAGTGATATATATCACTTACCTGTTACTGTCACTATATTTATACATCCATTATAGAATTTTTTTACAATGCTAACAAGGTGCGTATCCATATAATATTTGGTTATGTAATACCTTCTTAAACTTATGCATATATATTATTTTATTTATTTATTTATGCTTAACTTTATCATGCAAGTAAAATATTTTTTGTTAAATCTAGAGTAAAAAGTAGTTTAGATGTATTAATGTATGTACTGTAAAAAGATCCTATAAATCTTTAAAAAGATGTCTTATAAGTTAAAAACATCGAAATAGATCGTTTTATTTTGTTAATCCCCGAAGCAAAAAGAGGGGTGTTATAAGTTTGACGTGTCTGTCTGTGTGTCTATCTGTCTGTAGCATCATAACCCCCGAACGGATGCAGTGATTTCAATTTAGTTTCTTTTGTATTAAATGTAACTTATGTGTGCGAGTGTTCATATACATGTTTGATGAAAATCGGTTGAGCCGTTTAAAAATAGTGGTGGATAAAACTGGGGAGATTAACCTAATGTCTCCAATTTTTTTACTTTTTAAAGGGAAATTAAGTTCTTGTGTCGGTTGTTTTTAAATTTTTTGACTGACTGATATTTCTAACCTGATGATTCTGAAATTACTTCGATTAAAATTATTAAAGTTTTGTATCTGACTGTATAAAATAACTTTTTTGATAAGAGGACGAATCATGAGTGAAAAAAATAATAAAATTAATAGGTGTCATTTCGTCCACTGTGGAAAAATTGTTTGTGGATGAAACGTTAGCAAGCCGTATTAAAAGCTGTAGTTTAATTATGTTAGTTTTTGTTTTCCTTCAATTACGTAATTAATTGATCATATTATCGGTTGCTTTTGGTTTCTTTAATACTCCCTACTTTTTTGTTTCTGTTATAATAATTTTGATATTAGAAACATTTAATCTAGCTGAAGTAAAACGAAAAATCGCACTGTATTACAAATAAAGTAATCTTTATTAACTAAGAAGACTAGCAAACGAATTTCCTGGTGATAGTTAGGTGGTACATGTAACCTAAAGAGGTTCAGGATTTCAACAGGGCATAACCCACCCGAAGTTAGAATGTTAAGACTATGCTCAACTCATTATGTCTCCAGCAGATTGGAACATGACTGTGGTAGGCAAAGACTCTATAAAGTGAAGAGCTGGTACCAAATACCTAATTCTACAAACTAAATATAATCATAGGAACTAAATAATCAACCTCTAGAAAACTTCGGAGGTAAGCATTTAGTCTATATTCTTAAGAGAAACCCAAGACAAGAGATACACAAGCAGATATGTAATAGGTGGTAGAGTTTCGCATCGATTGGTACCATCGCCTTACCTACTCCTGCGTCATACCGTCAATGCTTACCAATAATGTGTTCCGGTTCCAAGGATAAAGTAGCCAGTAAGCCTTTTGCTCGAGACATAACATTCCGGCCTCAGGTTGACAACACAACATTACCACCTTTGGTGTATCTAGGTGGCGTGAATTTTCCATCATCAGGAAAACCGTTTGCTTGTTTGCCTTCCAATATCTCAAAAACATTTGCTCTGTTCACAGACACAGACACTAGCAACATAAATATGTGAAGCGAAGGTATCAATCCTAATGAGCCATTGGAGGAATCACAACTGAGTCTGACTGCACTGGTTGGTCTATCTACATTTCTAGTTGATTCCATTAGCGGGGGATTGGGTCATTATATCCGTACACCCAAATGATTAATGCAATTTTTATATGTACATTTGAAAGTAGTAATTAAACTGGATCTCTCATGACTTTAATTAATTAACCTTTTTAATTGTCTGCCATACACAGCGAATTTTATGCATTCCTAGCAAGAACATATTTCGTCTTCGAAAAGCCGCTTCGAATCGTTAGACAAGTTTACCAATATATGGAAACACTAACGGCCCGGTACGTGCTTCGCTATTTATGTGTCCGTATGAATGACATAACAAAACAAAAAAAGAAAAAACACCTGAAAAAAGTTTCAATATGACAGCACAATGCCCATCTCAAAAAAGTTTCGATTTAACTGATAAATACCCAAAATGGCGGATCATTTTATTAAATTCATTTGTTACAAAAATGTGATAAATGAAGAACCGCTTGACCGATTGTTTTCAAACTTCACATAAACAATCTACTACATAGTCCGAACAAAGCCTAAACATTTGGTTTGGATAGGTGAGCCTATTCTTGGGTTATAAAATTACAACAAAAAGTGGCATTGATTTATATATACATACACGCTGACCCAGCAAACTTCGAATCGCTTGTCATTAATGATTCGATAGTTGCGCAGTCTGTCGGATCCAATGTAAAACATTCCAAAATCAACTTAGGTATTATTAAAAAAAAATAAAAAAACATCTTCCAGGAAACCAAATTGTGAATCTAAGCCATTCTCGAATTCCCTTGAATACTCATAAAACATTTCATCAAAATCCGCCCAGTCGTCTAGAAGGAGTTCAGTGACAAACACACGAACACAAGATTTATATACATAAAAATATATTATATATATTTTCGCCTCTGTGGTCTAGCGGTCTGGGTCTTGGACTTGACTGCATAAGGTCCTGGGTTGGAATCCCGGGTCGGCCAAAATAAAGAAAATTGGATTTTTCCAATTTTCTAATTAAAAAAAAAATGTTGGTCGGGATTGGAAATGTGCCCGGTTGGCGATAGGCTTGCCACCTATCACATTGTGGGACTTAGTGTCTTCGGCTAGTCGTGGGTGCCTTGTTTGTACCTCTGCCTACCTCTTCGGGGATATGGGCGTGAGATACTATATATTATATATACGTTTATTATATTAATTAATTTAACTTCTATAAATTAAATAGTAGGTAGGTAGATGGTAAGACTTAACATTTTATTCAATTCTTTGTACTTTTCCAGACCGAGTGAGATTTATTTAAAGAGGGTGCAGATTTTAAATAATTTAAATATGTCGAAGTGAGTTGAAATATTTCAATGTAATATTTGAATATATTATTAGTAAAAGAAACATAGCAAAGTAAGTAAGTAAGTATCTTCACGCCCATATACCGAAGGGATAGGCAGTTGCACAACTAGGGCACCCATGAATATCCGAATACACTGTCCCTTTGTATGAATAAAACTACGCAACGGATTTTAATGCGGTCAATTTTATTAGATAAAGCAATTGAAGAGGAAGATTTGTATGTATATATTGTACCCGTGCGAAGCCGGGGCGGGCCGCTACTTAATGCTAATTCTGTAATTAAAACGGTTTATTATTCTAAAAGTAATAAGGCTTATTGTTCAATCAAAATGTCTAGTCGGCTTTTGTATCTATAATATTGAGTTGTTTTACTGTTTTATGATACAGATAAGTCTGTGCTTGAATATAACAAAATTAAATTAAGTGGGCAAGTGTGGGTCGGATTAGCCCAAAAAAAATTTGAAAGTAAGAAGTAATATTCGACAGGATGTTCCAAAACATCACATCCGTCAAATTTTTATCAGCAAGCAATATTTACTTTTCATTTTATTTTCGTAAATTACAAATAAATATTTGCAGATTTTTAAAAGAA